>CAUYRH010071911.1:0-25687 GCA_963574655.1 Perodicticus potto
GATTAAATGTTAAGGAGGGTGATTGGTGGGATCACACTTACGGTGCATCTTACAAGGGTACAAGGGAAAATAACTAAATGTAGAATATAAATGTCTTCATATAGTGATTAAAAGGCCATGAAGGCTATGTTAAATAGTTCAGTGAAAATATTTCAGATTGTATATGAAGTCAGAACATTGTGCCCCATGATTGCACCAATGTACACAATTATGATTTAATAAAAATAAAAAAAAAAAAAGTAACTCTCCAGAGCCTTTGCCTGTGCCATTTCTCTGCCTGGATCAGTTTCATATTTTTTTTTTTCTCTTTTCATGTCTTTGCTGATTAGCCTGTTCAAGTTGAAACTACCCCAGTCCCCAAGGTTAGTGTCTTGTAACTTCCTCCTGCTTCATTTTCTTTATACACACGTAGCACAGATGACCATCATTCATTCTCTATATTTTACTTACATATTTTGATTACTGCCCATGTCTCCTACTGGAATGTAAGCTCCATGAGGGAATGGAGTGTTTGTTATAATTATCAGGAATTGTGTAGTAGTGTAACCTTTACAAGTTACACCTCCAAAGAATGGGAGGTACTCCTATAATCCCTTTATAGACAGTGTTTCATTTTACTCTCATAGCCCCTCATAGGCAATTAGAGTTTACCCCATTTTCCAAATGAGTAAATTGGAATTCAGACAGGATACATCTCTCCCAAAGTACACAAATGACCTTTCAGATTTGTATGATCACTCTAAGCCATGTTATTTTCACAGAGAGGAGGTCTGATCCTTCTACACTCTTCACTGTCTCCATCATAAACTAACCAAAGATGCATTTTAATCAGCTGCATTGATGATTCTCATGGTTTTGAATCTGTTAGGAATATTTTTATAAGGCGCATACATTCACAAAAGGTACTGGACAGCATACAAAATCTTTATTTCTTTGGTCCAAAATGATTTTCTTCCAAGTCAAATTAATCCTTCCCCCTCCCAGATATCATTTTTTTATCTGTTTGTCTAAAAACACACATGCAGTCTCCGACAAGAAGACATATGTTTCAGCTAAAAGGCTCCTTTGCTGTTTGCAAGAATTCTTTATTCTTGCTATTTTAAAAGAAAGAGTGGAAGGGGAAGTTAGAGAGAGAGGAAAAGATAACTTCTCATTTCAAAATATACTAATCTTGTCTCTCTAAGGACTGCTATTTGGCATTTGTTTAGCCGGTGCTGGTTTGGAAACCAATTGAATATACAGTGTTTATTTCAAAGCATTATTTTCCTCTGCCACTCTCTGATTTTTCCAGGGGGATATTTGCATTTAGATGCTATCTGTATAAAGTAAAGGATATGACCATAAACAATTTGAAGGCAATGGGAAAAAACAGTTAAAGGAAAGTAAAAGAAAAGGCAGTTGCCAAAGGGGAAAAAAAAAGTGAGCAGATAAAAATGAGAAAAAGGGCTCATTGACTTAGCTTCACATGAAATAATGAGGAATCAAAAGAGACACAGGGAAGGGTAAGGGCCAGTCAAAGAAAAATCAAAGGCAGTGAGGGTGCTATTTTTGTATATTAAAACATAATTAATATTCATCACGCTCTTTAAAGGGGAAGTGGAAAATTGAGGGAGACAGAAAAGCAAAGGAAAGGAGCAAATAAACGGCCCAAGATAATAAGGGGAAAAACAGAGCCGTGGAGATAGTTGGGAAGATGGTACAGCCAAGGTCAAAGTACAAGCAGTCCAACAAAATGCTATTTTTATAATGGTATAAAATATTTCTAGAGAGATAGTAATTCATTCGTGTATGCATTATTTCATTCAGCCTGCCTTTGAGGAGTGTCTACTGTATACCAGGCCTTTGGTGCTGGATAGAGGGAAAGGGTGGTTGAAAAAGCCTGGTCTTTCCTTCAAGAAAATTAGAATCAGACATTCTGGTGATGACTGAATTTTTGGAGTAGAAATATAATATTCACGAGTCATTTTATGTTGACCCTCCACTAACATTTTTTTAAGTGTTACTTGAAGGTGTCTCATAGCAGAGTCTCATGTCTTGCTTTTTCTAATGATGGTTTTGAGCTCAGTACACATTGTGTGGAACCCGAGTGTGCCGTGGGTTCCAAGGAAAGAAGGAAGAAGCAGCACAGCACAAGAAAAAAAAAAGTGGTGAGAGACAAACTTGGGAATTTATAAAGATTATTAAATAGAAGAGCAGAGGTCTGGTTCAAGTCATGATTTTGTGTTTCCTGCGCACATTCACAAGACCACAGGAGAACCAGTGAGCGTGCTACCATCTCCACACAGAAGATGCCAATTATGCTGAAGCTAGTAAAGACCTGGATTGTGGTAAAGGAAATTAGCAAAAGAGTGAGTCAAGGAAGGAGAGCTGAGAGTTATCACAGACTCGGTGAAGCAACTCCAAGTCGAGAAAATGAGTTCTGTGTCAAAGCCAAGGTTATTGTCTCCGACAACCTTCACATTCTTCCCTCAGTCTTTGATGTCACATGCATCTTTCTTGCTGGAGCCTGATCACTCAGCCTGTTCCACAGATCTGGTCTGCTCACTGCAAACTCCTATTTGATTGTTCTCAATGAATCATGAATTCAAGATCATCTACCCTCTCTTCCAATTTCTCTTCTGGCAACCCAATCATTCCTTAATCTCAGGGAATGCTCTTCAATTTCCCATTTCCCAGCTTGCATGTATTCTGTTCTCCCTGCCCCCAAGCTTCCTTGCGCTTCATGCTCAACTATTACCCACTCAAGACCCACTTGAAATGTTACTTCTTCCATGAAATCTTCCTTAATGTAGCCAGATAGAAATATCCATTTTCATTTCTGAATTGCTATAGCACTTACTGTACTCTGCCTAAGGTAAAGTGATTTATGCTCATCTTCCTTTCTCGATTAGAAAGTCTTTAAAAGTAGCCCCTGTTTCTGAGTTGGGTTTATATTACTTAAATGGTGCCACACCAAATATGCTCATAAATGAATAACTTAGAAGGGGAAAGAAGATCATATAAGTGGGGTTAAATGAAAACAGAGGGAAAGGCGAGGCTTAGCGGCGCATGACTGTAATCCTAACACTCTGTGTGGCCAAGGCAGGAGGATCTCTTGAGCACAGGGGTTAGAGACCAGACTGAGCAAGAGTGAGACACTGTCTCTACCAATAATAGAAAAATTAGTTGAGCATTGTGTCGCAGGCCTTGTCTATATTCCCAGCTATTAGGGAGGCAGAGGCAGGAGGATTGCTTGAGTCCAGGAATTTGAGGTTGCTGTGAGCTATGATGATGCCATAGCACTCTAGCTTGAGCAACAGAATAAGACTATATCACAAAACAAAACAAAACAATAAAAACAAAAATCAGTAGGAATGGGTAAAGAGTTTGAAAATTAGTTAGAAATGATCAGTAAACTGGTGATCCTTAATCTGCACAACCAGCTGTCAACTACTACTAGATTATGGCAAAAATATTATATTTATCAATGCTAGAAGATAAACTACCACCATCAAATTGATCAAATTTAGGACACATATTATATGCTTTTAATCAATGTACTAAAAAATTTCCAATTAAAAACTACATTTTTAAAATTGCCATATCTTTATAAAGATAAATATTTCCCAAAGTTATCTAATTTGTTTATCCATTTGGGATGCACCAAAAGTCTTTACACAAAAGAAATGATACATTTTTCTCATAATTTCTCATGCTTGATTCCTTTCCTTACATCTTTACTTTCATAATTGTATCTGGAATATTTACAAATAATTCCATCATGTGCAATAACCTTGTCCATGGGGTGTTAGGTTTGGCAGCCTTGATTGTACCAGAGTAGAGAGCCCTCCTGTGAACTTCTGACACATTCTGGAGATGTGGTGATTAGCCAGCAGGTGTCTGAGAAGCACACCCAAGATCCTTTTTCAGAGTGCTCAGAAATCCTCCCTGCTGGAGGATTATTTTTGGTTTTGCTTAACTGTAGCCCAACTAACCTGAAAGGTACATGATGTTACTCTGTACGTCACCTTCTTTCATATTTATCATATATGTCTACAATGTATTAGAATAGATTGTGTAAACTGTTTCCATAAAGCCATAATGACTATTGCTTTAACAATATGCTAAACTATATCCAACCAGATAACTTTATCCCCTTGAGAATGGTCATTCATGCTGGTATTGGAACTTTGCTTGCCACCCCTTTGCCTTCTTTGGGGGTGACAGCTTGGGGATACCTTCCTTTCTCTTGGCATCATGTTTTCATGAAGAAACTGGAGCTAGAGCAACAGTTCTGATTTCCTGCTCCACTGTAGAAATTCTGAGGAAGGAAGAGTGAGTTCCTGTTTGTTAGGTGCCATGAATTGGTCCTTATTTCTCATTTGGCTGTAATGAATCTAATAAAAAGTGGAGGCCCTGGGGAATGTCTGTCTATTCTTCTCTCTTCTCCCTGTATCACTGAAGAGCAGCTACCCGGGCCTGTTCAAGATGTGCACACAGGTCTGACTGCCCTGTGTGGGCATCTACACCTGCCCCAGAGGTGTGCTCGTATCCCAGCAGCCAGTGCCTGAGTGGATCATCCAGCTCCATTTCCACATATCTCAATCAGTATTAATCCTGTAAATGTGGTGAATTGCTCTATAAATATCTAATTCCAACATCCACTTCTAAGTTGGTTTCATATTCAGCGAGGGAACCTAGGGATGTTATATATTGATGCCCTGAAACTCTAACAATATCCTGTGGATCATTTTTATTGTCAGCAAAATCTGCTATCTTTGAAGGTAACTTGACATTTTGATAGAGCCATAGGTGTTTGATAATTCCTTGGGAAACATGAGTGTGGTGGGTGGGGTGCCTGGTGCTAAAATTGAGTGATTCAGTTTATGACTATAAAATAGACCTCTGGTTTTGTTTCATTTTCTAAACAGGCACTGAAGGCAGATTTTCAAAAATAGTTTTGAGTCACAGTGGCGTCATTAGGTTAGCTTCACAGCCTCCCAGGGGATGACTAGGGATGATAGCACATATTTAGATGCGCGATCCTCATGTTGCTATTAACTCTTTCAGACCACTTCATAATTACACTTGGAACTTGAGGAGAGTTGTTAGATACTTCAAGCTGGGTAACTGGGCTTCGAAACCCCTGACTATAATTTAGCATCTTGTGGAATTCTGTTTCTAATACTGTGCTTTGGGACTGGATCCCCAAGTTGAGTAGAGAATCACTACAAGGAAAGTATTATCCTTACTCGTCATCGTATTATGGTAGCCGTGTCACCAATGGCACATTCCATGACATCGCATCATGTCCTCTTTTTGAGGGCCCATAAAAGAAATTTAGAAGAACTTTTTATAATATACAATAAGTAGTCTCTTTTTAATCCAAAATTCTTCATTTTTGCCCCTGTCCTATGGTATGTTTCTGTATCGAAAGATATCAAGTCTCATTTGTAACTACATGGAGTAGAAATAAATGTAAAGAGATGGGGAAAAACTGGATGAGCTGAAGCATTCTTATGACTATTACTAAGTGTGCATGGAAGAAAACCTTTTATAAGCTTCTTGGTGCAGGGGTAAGATCTAAAATCCAGGCTCAAATAAAAACAAGAGCAAGAACCACCAACTCAGAGCCGGAGATGACAACGCAGCATTTGGAAGGTGGGAGTGTAGAATCAGGTGCCTAACTACCTGAGTTCTAATTCCATCTCTGCCTCCTGTGGACCGTGACTAAATCTCTCTGCTACTGTGTAACCAGAAGATGTAAAAGAAAAATTCAGACTACTTACCTCACAGTGTTACTGCTAGGATTCAATATTGCGTAGAAGAATATCTAACACACAGTAAGGTCTCTGGAAATGTCACTTATTTTTCTTATTAAGTGATTGCTAGGTTCCAGTCATTCTTCTAAGGCAGCGGTTCTCAACCTGTGTGTCGCAACCCCTTTTTAACAAGGAAAATACATTTCAGCATTAGGAAGGTTGAGAACCGCTATTCTAAGGGTTTAAATGTACTATCTCATTGAGTTGTTGCTTCAGTCCTATGAGATCAGGACAGCAATAATTACTCACACATTTTACAGGTAAGGAAGCCAAGGCATAAGAGTGGTACACAGGAGCAGGACATCACATAGATGGTGATAGGGGGTCAACACAAAAAATGATCACTAAGCTGCATCTGAAGGAAGACCAGCTGAGTGGGCTCTAGAGTTTGAGGTCTTTAGAGTGGATGATGCAGGTTTGAAATAAGAAAGGTGTTGCTCAGGGCAGTAAGTGAGACACTGAACCCTACGAGAGATGGATCCTGAGAAGACACACACATGGAGTGGCCATGAGAGACCAGAACCGTTGGACTGTACAGCATTAAAACCCGGGTTGCTCGGAATCTGTGCAGAAGCTTTCTCTCTAGTAGACATGCAGAATATCGAATAATGGTCTCAATTTTCAGTCTCCCTGTAATAGAATTACATATCCCCACCATTGTCATGACCTCATGGTAGGATTTAGCATCCCGTTCTCCCTTGAACAACATGGGTCTAGCCTCCTTGCACATGGATTTTTCTTAGCAAAAGTTACACCAGTCTTCCTGTCTCTCCTGCCTCCGTTTCCACCGCCTCCACTTCTTTGGCCCCTGCCATGTCTGAGACAGCAAAACCAACCTCTCTGCTCCCTCGTCCTTGACCTGCTCAATGTGAAGATGGTGAGGATGAGAATTTTATAATGATCCACTTTCACTTAATGAATAGTCAATATATTTTCTCTCCTTTATGATTTTCTTAAAAACATTTTCTCTTCTTCCACTAACTGTATTGTAAAAATTCAGCATATAATAAACACGGCATTCAAAAATATGCATTCATTTTTAATGTTATTGGTAAGGCTTCTGGTCAACAGTAGGCTATTAATAGTAAAGCTTTTGGGGACTCAAAGGTTGCACACGAATTTGTGACTTTGCAGAGGGAGGGTGAGTGCTCCTAATACCCTCATTGTTCAAGGTAAACTTTATATTCCACCCATTAACTTTTGAATTATCCATAATTTTGCTCAATGGGAGACTACTGTATGTGATGTGAGCAAAAGTTTAAAATGTGCTTTTGTGGTTGGCCTCATTTTCTTGTACTTTTGTCATCACCACAGAAAGAGCATATTCTAGGCATCCACTGTCTCTCCAGCCTGTGACTAAAAAGGAAACACACAGAACAGGCCTGCATATAATCCACAGTCTGAACCAGAACTTCCTGGCTCACTCTCAGATGCTGGATTAAATAAACATGCTTTCAATAAAATAAAAGAAAATATGTAAGTAAATAAAAACAAAAAATAAATACAACAAAATAATAAATATTAATTAATTAAAGAAGAATGCTTAAAATGAAAATGCTTATATTTTGTAAGTGCAGTGAATTTTGACAAACACTGCCTGTAAGTGAAGGGTACAGCACTCCCTAAGACCATCAGTCTTCTTCATAATACCTTAAGCCACTGAATCTTCAGTATGGTTTATTACACAGCATTATCAGGGAAATAACTGACTTACACCAAATGTCCATCCCAAAGAAATCACTAAGTATTGTTGATTTTTTTAATGAAAACATCAATGACAATGAAGTGAAGGAGACAAAACAAATTATCTGGGGTCTCATATTCAAACAGATAAATGACCAAAACCAATTTAAAATATGATGAGCTCTTGTTCCGGAGGAAAACAATTAAAAGATGGCATTCGCGTACTATGATCTGTTATAGATCTGCTATGCGTTGTATTTTATCTAACTCCCTTGGATTTGACCTATGCAGTGAGACTTCTTGGGTCTGAGAATGAAATCTGTGGCTTTTGGTACAGACACTTTGTCATTAATGGATAGTTACCATTTCTCACTTTTACTTTAAATAAGTGCCAAGAATGAAGCAATTTATTCATTCAAAATTCAAGTAGGGTAGCCAGTTATCCAACCAGTACTGACATTCAAGAGTCTAAAATGAGCTTTACCTGAGGGTTTTCAAGGCTCAATCTGAAAGTGTCTTCAGTGACTCTGGTTTCATTTTAACTTTTACAGCTATAGTGTAATGGTAAAAAAAGAACCACTAACCTACTACTCCAGAAATCTATCTTAGGAAGGCTTTACTCTTCATCTGCTGTGTGGCTTTGAGCAAGTCCCTTCTCCTCAGTAGACCCCAAATTTTGCAATTGTAAAATAAGAAAAATGAGCTAGCAGATTTCTGAGTTTCCTGTGAGCTCAAGCAGTTCTGCTTCTCTCTGACTTCCCAGTGTGACCTTGGGCGAATCATTCAACATCTTTCAGCCTGACTTTCTTAATACTTCCTCCCGTACACTCCCTCATCCCGATTAATGGCAAATCCATCCTTAGCATCATCCTTGACTCCTACCTCTCACACCCCACATTCAATCTGTCAGTAAATCCTACTTTGGGGCGGCTACTGCAAAATATACGTATAATTCAACCAGTTCTCCTCACTGCGACATTGTGGTCAAAACTACTATATACCTCTTGTCTGAAAAAATTATAATATAAAAATTGAATTTTATAGATGTCATTTTTCACTGCCTTCAAAGTCATCGTTTTTTACACTAGGTCTGTTTGCAAAAAGTCTTCAGTGTATTTATACTAAGACTCATTTCGATTTGCACTGACCATGTTTCAAATGCTCAGCAGCTACATGTGGTTAATGGCCATTGTATTGTGCGACACAAGCCTAAAATCAAAGTGTATTCTCCTAATCACGTCCCCATTTTAATGTTCTACCTAAACAGAGATTCTTGCCTCAGATGAAGTTTCACATTCTAGGGGTAGGACCACAAATAACAATGCTTCCTTGCACCTACCTACCACTTTCATTTTTTTCTTACTTTATGCCTCTTTCCTTGAGAATTTTCTTCAAGTCAATTTTTACGAAAATACTCTTGACTAATAATAACTTAATACATCCCTCATTCATTTGACAATCTTTTACTGAGAGTCTACTATAAGCTATAAAGTTCTATTTCCACTCCCAACAAATGCTTCTGTAAAGAACAACACTGTTGGTAGCCAACTTCTACCCAAAAGGATAAATGGGTTTCTAATGGTAAGATTTATCATGGCTGTGCCATTGAGGTGGGGTCAGGCTAATAAAGCAAGAAAATAATTTAAGACATAGATGAATCATGAAGATAGCAGCTTGCTCATTTTATGCAGTAAAGAAGTTAAGATAGATGTTTCTTTTTCCCCCCTCATGTATTAGCTTAGTAATATATTGATCAAAGCACACCAAGCAATGAAATTCTAGTTATATGTTCTAGATCCTTGTCAGAAAGGAAAACTAGGATGCTTTCTCCTGATGACTTTTCAAGGCATGCTCTAATCTTCCTAAGGTACAGGGACAATGAGTATCCTTAGATATGTTACATGCATATTTGCAAATAGCATGAATGATTTAAATGGCATTTTATTGAACGTTTTTTTCCATACTCTTAAAGCAAATCAAGATGCCAAAATAATAAGAGCTATTCTGCCAAGTGCTGAAGTGTGGAAGTCTTTCAGGAACATTTTTTTCTGGTCCCCTTGATTTCAGAATCAGTGGGTGATAAGAATTTAAGGAGACTTGTAGAGATCAACTAGCCCCATCCTCTCATTCCATATAAAATCCATCTGGGTCCAAAGAGAATAAATGAGTTTCTAAAGACCATTTACGATAGTTTGAAGAGAGAGCACTGAGACTGGATCTTTACAGTCAGTTTGCATTATTTCTAGCTCTTCATACAAAGAAAAGACTGAGAATTTTGCCTTTGTTCCCTGACTCCTTATTCTCTGAGAGTTCCATGGTATTGAAGGCATGATGGCGTCCTGTCTAAAAGAGTGGAGGTTATAGGTAAACAAATAAGTAGCTCTCAAAGATGCACTGATTCCTGCCTTTCCCATAGGAATGGCAGAGGTTGAGAGGTTGAGAGGTCGAGAGAGAGGCGACATCAGGTCAAGCCACTGGAGGGCACCAAATTATCTCTTTTAATTAGAACTACGCCCTCCTCGGTGGAGAAAAAGCCATAATTGGCATGAGAGAGGGTGAAGACAAAGAGGACAGAATCTCCCACAATCCTGAATTTCCTTCTACAAGCCTAAAGCTAGGGAAACAAAACCCAGGTCAGTTGTCCACTGGGGAGATGTTCTTTCCTGGGATGAGCAGCCTTTCTGGCTCATGCCAAATTTTCAATGGTCCAACACCCAAGGGAAGCTGTAATATTGTACATTTTCACAAAGAAATACTTTTGAAGAGCCCAGAAAAGTTGGTGTGGGTGCAGAGGTTTTCCTCAACCAGAATGATTTTTCACCTTTATTTGAAACTGTTCATCCCGAGTCACTTGCCAATAGCCTCAGGAAAACATAAGATGAATGTCCATCTGTTCAGAAACCTACAGAATCATCTGTTTTCATGGAGATAGGACTCTTGTCAGCATGTCATCTTGCTTCTTATAACTCACCTCTTCATCCTCCAGCTGATTTAGGTAGTATTTCAATTGGTGGCTCTCAAAGCCCATTAATGAATTTGATACTCCTTCTTGCTAGGCTGGTGTTTCATTTGTCTGCAAGGTGGCAAGGGGCAATGAAATGTTACCTGGAACCTCTACAAAACAAGCAGATAACTGAGACCCCCAAGCAAAACCACAGTCTTGCTTTGGAAGGGAAACAAACTTTAAAAATATATGTGCAACTTTCAGAGAAACAAAGTGACTAAAGACTTTTATTTCTGGTGGTCATGAAGAAGAGACTAAAAAGAGCTCTGTGTCACCCAGTGGAATGAGAAGAGGACAGAGACCCACCTGAGTGCCTCAATTAGCAACAAGGAACATGATGTTCCACTTCATAATCACTGTGGGGCCCTTTGCAAAGCTTTGGAAGATGCTATGTGAAATTAATTTATCCACGACCAGGATGTAATTTGTCCTTCCACACTTTTCCCTTCTAAACAATACAGCTGACCTCAGAAAAAAAATGAAAATAGGACCGCAGTCTGTTGCTTTTATATCACACTATTAAACCAGCCAGGAAGTAGATTATTTGGGCTTAGCTGTTGTTCTGCTGTTAGACAAGTCATAGAGAAGGCAGTGGTTCAGGGTAGAAGTGTCGTTCTAATGAACTCTACATCTTAGCCAAGTATATTGTTTACAGCATGCCATATAAATAAGTGTGCATCGTATTGCATCCATGGAGGTTAACCAAAAGAAAAACAGTAACAATTAAAATTTTTAGCATGCTCTATAACTGGCAAAGCACTTTCCCTGTATCCTGCTTAATCCTTTCAAAAACTGGTGCGGCTCAAGTTACTGTTTCACGTTAAAGGCCTAGACACAAAATACAGCAAAACTAAGGCACTCAGAAGTTGAACATTTTGGATGAAGCCACACCATAAGTTGGTCAAGTCAGGGTTCAAATTCTCCTTTTACATGCAACTCTATTAACAGAATTTGGGGTTTTAGTACAAATATTGACCTTCTAGGAATATGCTCAGATCCAATGTCATAATCTCACTGATGCCTGTACACATTTGCCAAATAAAAGGAAGGTTTTTCCCTCTTAGTTTCCCACAGGAAGATCTTCACACATATGTAACATGGCTTGCAGTGGGAATGGCTACTTTTTTTAGAGACAGAGTCTCACTTTGTCACCCTCGGTAGAGTGCTGTTTTGTTACAGCTCACAGCAACCTCCAACTCCTGGGCTTAGGCGATTCTCTTGCCTCAGCCTCCCTAGTAGCTGGGACTACAGGCACTTGCCACAATGCCCGGCTATTTTTTGTTGTTGCAGTTTGGCCAGGGCTGGGTTGGAAGCCCCCACCCTCGGTACATGGGGCCTGTGCCCTACTCAGTGAGCCACAGGTGCCGCCTGGGAATGTCTACTTTAAGCACTGGGTTATGACCTTCTTGTGGTCAGGGGTCACAGTGTATTCATTTTCCCATTTACTAAGTGCCTAGAACAGTGCTTATTACACAACGGGTCTTTAAACCCGTCTGTTGAACTGCATTCAATTCATTGTTACAGCAAAGATTGTAATGATCTGAGGCATGTTGCCAAATGATGCCTGCTTGAGTTTCTTCCAAGATCAAAAATGGGATGTTTAATTGTGCCTTTGGGGAGAGAGGAGATGTTATATTCTATTTTGAAAAACAAAAAACTTTTAAAACTAATTTAAGAACAATAATTATAATGAACTGCGGAAACCCTTAGCCGTGGTCCCACTTTCTACATTGTAAACTTAAGCACCAACAAGCATTTAAGGAGAATGCTGAAGGTAAAGCTGAAGAGGCGTTTGAAGCAGCAAGCAAAATTCAACAAGTTCACAGGATACATTCTCTCTACTCTCAACATTTTGGTCTAATAGGAGCCCATGGATGAAGCCATTTACTGTGACACTGACCTGTTGATGTTGTCGAGTCCATCAATGACTGTCAGGAGACTTCAGAATAAGGCCTGTGTGTTCTCCATGGGCTACCAAATTGAAATAGCCTCCTCTTAGCTTCACAGATACTCACAAAGGCGAAGGCTGGTGGCAAATTGGAACATGCCCACAGACTGGAATGAGAACGCTATGTGCACTTAAGTGTTTGAGGAAAGAGAGAGTAAAGCCATCATATGGAAAAGGGATGAAAAGAAAATTTAGGAATAAGTATCCGGGAGGTAAAAAAAAAAAAAAAAAAAATTAAAGAGAATATGTAGAGGTTTTTAGACGTGGCATAGATAGCATCGCTACATACGACATAGTAATCACATGCAATAACTATTATTAATGGTGGCTTGGACCTGATAGAACAATGGTTAACACATCACATACACTGAGATCTATGTAATTTTGCTCTTATTCAACGTAACACTTTCCACCTCTCCCTTAAAGATTCAGTTTGTGTAACACCTTCTCTAGGAAAGGTCCCTGACACCCCAAAAGTGTTAGTTATCCCCATGTTAGTGTGTACAGTGTCCTCATTCAGCTCTCACCACACTCCTGTTTAGCTGATTGTCTTCTTCTCCACATTGTGAGCTGAGATGTGATGTAATGGATGTGGTTATCTTATCATTGTATGACTCAGACTTAGTGCAGTGTGCTAATGTCTCAGGGAGTGATAAAAGGAAGAATAGGAGAAAGAAAAAATGAGCAGAAATAAAGGAAAGCAAGGGGATACATTAGGAAAGGGGTCAGTTATTTGAGCTATAATATAACACACAATTGAGCTGTGATGCTCACATCTTTGAAGAGTTGTGGGGAGAGGGTGTGACTTCAACAAGGCTTCATGGGGAATACATGGTACTGTCAACTGGCTAGCATCCAAAGGTAAATAACTCCACCACAAAGAAAATGATTTTGAATTGTCCCATTTGAATGCCTCTAAGCTCAAAGAAAATGGTGTTCCTTCCTAAGAACTCCAACAGTCCCCAGAGAACATAGCCTACATGAAGTCTGGTTAGAGAGGCAAAGTGTCGTGGCATCTGGCAAACTCAGAAGTCAACAGTCCCAAGTCCAGCAGCTTGAAGGATTAGTGCCAGGAGAACTTCAGTGGGGCAGCAGTGTCCCAGGGCAGAAAGCAAGACCTGCTTAGAGCACTCACACAGGGATGTAGACCAGGCCAGAAGAGAAAAGAGATGATATTGTTGCTGATACTGGTTCATCACGGTCACTGGTTCATCAGGGTCTGGTATCAGAATACTTGGTACCATTGTGCATGACTCATCATGAGTGTATAGAATGAACTTTATGTAGTTCAGAAATTCTCAGCAGATTTTTTTATTGTGAATTTTCAAGTCAAAAGACTTGCTTAAGTATTATTTGTAGATGTGAAAAGAGATATACTTGGAAAAATTGAACTCCACCTGAAGATGGAAATCAAGATTTTGCTGCTCATTGTTGATAAAAGAGGTGAGCATTTGCCCTTCAAAGACATCCTAGTAAGGCTAACTCTTGTGGTTGAGCAATATAGCTGAGAAGACTTTCAGCAGCCATCCCTGCACTAATAGTCCCGGATTTGCTTTGCATTTCTATTTATGGACTGGTGTATTAACACTAATATTCAGATTCTACTCTATCACGCTACCTGCTCTGTTAATAATGAAGGAGCTGACCTTTCTCATTCCAAGACTTGCTATACACAATTTTGGGCTGTGTCTGGGAACAAAGGCTTTCAATCCTAAACCATCCTTGTGGCTTCCAGCTTCATTTCTCACCATCATTTTCCACCTTGAATGTGGGACATCACAACTTGATATACAACAGACCTTTCAAAAAAGAATCCCAAATACAGGAAGGCTACCATTCCCCTTCTTGATCAATTAAAATAAGTCTGCACTAGGATGCTTTGAAAATCATAAAAAGGTTTTGTTCTTTTTTGTAACTTGTTGTATTTCAAAAGCCTCCCTGACACAAATTCATGTTTATCATACTCTAAGGAGGAAGGAAATAAATATTATTGCTCAGGTTTTTTGTTCCATAAAACCACAAGGCAGGGAGACAAGTGAAGTGTGTCACATTCAGGACTGGTCAGTTGCAGAAGGGCCAGCGCGCTAATGTTTCCAATACAAGCTGAACATACCCCACCTTTTAGCCAATTACAATAATCTTCCAGGTAAAGTTACACAGTTCTCAAAGACGCCACCTAGGACACGTAACATTTATAATATTTTTAGGTTGGAAGAGGATATTTTTGAAGAGCCACCTGTAGTAAGAGTTTCATGATTTTACTTTTTTTCTGCATTCTTATTTTTTTCATTAAGTCAGGTACACATAGATCATGAATACATTTATGCATATGTGGGGTACAATGTGTTGATTTTTTTATACAATCTGATGTACCCCCATCAAGCCAATCAACATAGCTTTTGCATCATTTATTTGATTATTGTGTTAAGACATTTATGTTCTACACTTGACAGATTTGACTTGTACCCTTGCAATATGCTCCAGAGGTGTGGTCCCATCATTTACCCTCCCTCTTTTAAACCTCTCCCCTCCCTTTCCTTCCCACTCCATTTCTCTCCTTCATACTGGGCTATAGTTGTGTTCTATCTTTCATAAGAAAGTGTGAGTAAATATAAGTTGATTTCATAGAAGTACTAAGTAAACTGGATACTTTTTCCTCCATTCTTGAGATACTTTACTCAGGAGAACATGTTCTAGGTCCCTCCATGTAAACACAAAAGAGGTAAAGTCTTCATCATTTTTTAAGGCTGCATAGTATTCCATGGTATACATATACCATAATTTATTAATTCATTAGGGCACTTGGACTTCTTCCATGACTTGGCTATTACGAATTGAGCTGCAATGAATAATGTGGTGCAAATATCTTTTTTTGCAAAGTGATTTTTGGTCTTTTGGATATACTCCTAGGAGGAATTGCAGGATCCAATATTAGATCAATTTTTAGATCCCTGAGTATTCTCCAAATTTCTTTCCAAAAGGAATGTATTACTTTACATTCCCACCAGCAGTACAGAAGTGTTCTCTTTTCTCCACATCCATGCCAATATTTGTAGTTTGGGGATTTTGTTATGTGGGCTACTCTTACTGGAGTTAGATGATGAGAAAAAGAGTTCCATGATTTTAAAAAGCACCACATCCCTTACTGTGATTATGGTCATCAAAATTGTTGTTTAAAACATAAGATTGCTTTGATGACAGTGGCCTCATTCGAGTAATTCAAAGGAATCCTGGAAACCTCAGTACAAGAAGACTAGTATTCTAACCCCAGAGAGATGAAGGAGAATTTGTGTCAGGTTAGCCCATTATTTATAACTTTTCATGTTCCTGAGATGTTAGTAGTTGTGTGGCAACATGAAGAACCCAATGTTGGAAGGCACTGGAAGGAATGTTAATAGTTATGGGGGGCCTTAGGAGATGGGGCAGATTTCAGACCATCTGAAATCCCCATTCAGTTGACAGAGAACCCTGTACAGGGGTCAGGTTCTGCCAGCTGTAGAATTGAGATTTCACATGATTCACAGGAAACCTGGCTGCACAGATGCAGTTCCTTGGCGTCTAGGAGCAAAGTATTGGGAACAGAAGTCAGTCCTGCTCTTTAAGCACTCTCCAAGGAAACCGCGTTCCTTTCTTAAGGATGCCTTAAAACAACTGAAATGTGTTCTCTCACAATTCTGGAGGCTAGAATTCCGAAATCAAAGGAATCCAAAATACTAGGGAGAAATCCTTTCCTTCACTTGTCGATGTGCTCCACCAGTCACACACCCGTCTTCTCTGCGTCTCCATGTCCTCTCCCCAGAGACACATCTGCGTATTTGTCTCTGTGTCCAAGTTTCCTTTTGTTCTGAAAACATCATTCACAGTAGGACCTGCCCTAAGTACTTCTCTTTTACTTGATTAACTCTATAACTTTATTTCCATATGAGACCACATTTTGAAATATTAGGTGTTAGGACGTCAACATGTGTTTTGGGGGGTGTAGACCACAATACACCACTTAGCGGAAGCCTTAAGCCTCTAGGAAAAAACAAAATTAAATTTAAAACTCTTCCAAAACATACAATGGCTTGTGATTCACTTTAAAAAGAAAAATATCTAAACTTTTATTTACTTATGTATTTATTTATTTATTTTTCGAGACAGAGTCTCATTATGTTGCCCTCAGTAGATTGCCGTGACATCACAGCTCACAGCAACCTCAAACTCTTGGGCGTAAGTGATTCTCTTGCCTCAGCCTCCTGAGTAGCTGGGACTACAGGCACCCACCACAACACCCAGATATTTTTTGCTGCAGTCGTCATTGTTGTTTAGCAGTCCTGGGCCATGCTCAAACCTGCCAGCCTTGGTGCATGTGGCCGGCAACCACTGCACTATGGGCACAGAGCCAAAGCTTTTATTTTCTTAAAAGTTCTTAGCAGATCAAAGATCTGAAATGAAATTCCAGAGTAAATAATTGATTTTGTAAAACCAGACCTATAAAGAAAGGGAATTCTGTATCACTCCGAACTCTAAACTCCTCCCTCTTCTCTGTTCCCATAGATCCTTGAGCATGGTATTTATCATCTTGCTGCCAGCATTTTAACACATATATGATTCCTCCACTCAACTTTGATGGTGGTGTCTTGGGTCACAGACTACTTCATATTTCTTGGATTTTCAGTACCTAGAAGAGTGCCTGACAGATAATGTTTACTTAATAAATGTTTGTTGAATGAAGAAATAAATTGACAGAAGGTCAATATTGTCAATATTGTGTGCATGAAATAAAAGCTCTGCAATCCTAACTTCTAGGCTGTAGTCCACAGGCTGTGACTAATGCTCCATGCAACTTCGGAAAGTCACTTCACCTCTTTGTGCCTGGTTTCATCCTCTGTACAATGGCAATGTTAAACTAAGTGACCTGCAAGGTCCCTGCACAGAGGACTCTAGGTGATTTCCATGCCATGTGAAATAGATGATAGTGAATGACTATAGATCTTATCACAGTATTTTTATGTGCCCTTGCAACTGACTAATGCTGGCAGGAAAATATAGTAAAACTCTATAGACTCAAACCCTCACTAGTTCCTTCCAACTGCCCTGCTCTTCAATCCCACCTATGAATCCCCTTTGATTCTCTTGACTGCGTTCAGGTCTCTCATCTCTTGAGAAAGTTCACTTTGTGCATACCCTCCTTTTGCTCTCTGCCCAGAAATCCCATGGTCTATTTCTGCTGTCCTTTTGGCCAGTTAGTTCTTCCAAAGGTACGGAGAACTCTCTGTTCACTGTGGGTTATGACCCTCATTGTTCTTTTCACATAGCGTGGAATCCCTACTCGCCTTTTTGTGGATGCCCTGACTGTGCACTCTCCCTCTCTCCCTTTTTAAAATAGATCATGATTCAACAATGTAGTATGTCAGTCAATCCTGATGTTTTAGGCAAGTGTTATAAATATATCTGTGATGATGAAGGATGTCTAAAAGAAATTCATTTCTGTGTTCAAGCTTCGTCTAACTGGTTCTGTATTTGCTTTGTATTGTTTAGAATTTTTTCCCTTATCCCTATTCTCATCATTCATTGGAAAATAACCTGTTTAAATATAAGAGATGGAAAGTGGGAAAGAAAAAAGAATTTTTTTCCAGAATTACATGTAACACAAAAATAAAAGGCAACTACATATACTCCCCAGTGCCTCAGTTTCTTATTGGCAGAATGAGTTCCCTGGTATTAGCCACCCACTTCAAAGATTAGTTGGGAGGATTGATTAGGTAATTACTGCATCATTTAATCTTATCCAATATACATTAAAAGTTAAGTAACAATTGAGAAGTCTATCTCCAGCTCTTTCACAACCTCAATCTGGACTTCATTTATAGCCAAAAAGCTGTATTTAGTTTGATGATTTTCATCAAAATTAGAGTAAAAGGTATCTTAAAATCCTGAATTAGAACATATCTGGACATGAGGATATGCCAAAAATTGGCCGTGAAAAGAGATTAATCTCTACATCCCCAAGCCCCAGGACTAAGAAACATTCAAACATCGTTTCAAACAGCTGACCACAATGCCTCAAAACATAAAGCAAATTATAAAAACAGGCTTGGGAAAACATAAAAACATAGTCGCATTTCCTAGTTTAGGTGGCAAGAAAAGGTACTTTAATATTCCTTTCCTCTTGGAGATTGCCTTATGCCAACTTTCAGCAAAAAAGACTTATTTTGAAGACTTATGAATATTCCCTTTGCCTTTGTATGTGGATTTGTATGAGTACAAAGGAAAGTGGTAATTCTGGGCTTATTTTCTGCACAAAATCATTTGACTCCTTTAGTTCTGTGCCAGAGGAAACAGGAGCGATAGCTTTGGGCAGCAGGGTGGTGAGAGAAGTGAAAGACTAGGCCTCTCCCCTTTGGCAGGTGTAGGATATGATCGAGTCCCCAGGTCTTAGTTTCAATTTACTCATCTGTAAATGGAAACTATAAACCTGCTCTGCTACTGCAATGGGTTTAGCTTTTTTAAGCCTATTTTCTTAGCTTCATGCTTTTCTTTTGTAGTTTTGTTTACGTGTCTCTCCTTTCATATTTTGCACTTAAAGTTTTAGAGTCTGGTTCCATGAGAGGACTCCCTGTGTGGTGGTGTTGGTTTCTATTGCTGCCTGAGGTCACGTTTTCAGAATTACATTTTCAAGATTGTCATTCCTTCTTGAGTCATCACTCCTTTCGGAAGTTCTGGCCGTGGGAGCATATCTCTTCTCACTCTGTGATCATACTAACTGCCTCATGTAGAGGCTCTCTAAGGCTGCTGAATGAATAGTGAATGGAATCTAATTCTCTAAAATACTCAACCATACCCCAAGTTCCATCTATGGCCATTAAAGCTCCTACAAGTTTATTAGATTCACACTGTCCCAAGGTCCCTTTCTATTTTACTTTGAAAGAATAAAGTTCAAGGCCAAAGTTTTCGGGTTAGTTTCTTCCATCTTAAAAAAAAAAGGACAGTGGAGGCAAAGGAGTCAAAATTTTAATAGATGATCTTTCTCCAAGAATGATATGTCTCAATTAGTGAAGTACCTCCTTTATTACTTAAACCCTGAAATCAGTGCTTGCTTCCTCCCCCAACTAATCATAAAATTTATCCAGAAATATTGTTTGAAAATAGACAACCAAGTCCTTTCTCAAACACACTGAATCTAAATCTCTGGGAATTAAACTTAGATATCTATATTAAAAAAAAAAAAATTCTCCAAATGTTTCTGATGAAGTCAGGCTTGGGAATCCCTGTTTTAAGCCTAGTCTTTGAGCTTGAGTAGAAAATCTTCCTAGGCTTATCAATACAGAAACCACAAAGTCCCCCTCTTGAGTTGTAGAAAGCAGATTCTCTGATAGGTTCTCTTTAGATGAGTCTATACCTTTGTTTAAAAAAGGAGTCAAATCATGGGTATGGGATTAGTTTCCTAGGCCATACAAAGCATTATTCATGGAGAGGTCTTCCCAACAGAAATGTTTTATCCTGGAAGGCACGTACATGAGGTCAAGGTGTCTGAGGGCCACGTGGCCTCTGCAGGCTCTAGGGAGGTGTAGCCATTCACTGCCTGTGGAGGGGCTGGCGAAGGGGCGGCATAGAAAGAAAACTCTCACATTTAGTTATTTGAAGTGCAATAACTGACCAGGCTCAAAAAGGCAAGCAATTCACATGCTCAGAGAGTAGCAAGGAAATGCCCTGAACAAAAACCTCAGGGGTCATATACTGAGCATGAAAAGTGTATACATGTAACACTGCACGGACCAAAAAGTTAACCACAAACAGAAAGAAACTCTACCCTCACTACTCAGCATAAGGATACGAATGATTTTTTACCACAACAATAAAGAACAAGGAAATAAGAGGAAAAAGTAAAAGAGGAACATCTTAAGAATAATGTCACATAATCACAAGGTTGGAGACAGTTACAAAAGAGATGGGTACAATGCTTAGGGGGTAAAGTTTAACTTCCTAGACTTTCCCTGGGTCCTTTTCTATACTTTGACATGCCTGGCAGATCTTAGTGTATAACTGCTAAATATTCTGTTTAAAGGCCAGGACTCCTGCAGGATGGGGGAGTTGCAGGAGTCCAGGCTGTTGCGCCGGACTTCGGAAGGTTAGCTCTGGAAAGTCTTGTTGCAGAACATTCCATTTAAACCCCCAGGTTGTTTCCAGCTCTGTGCTATGTGCAGCCTGTGGGGGAGTTGCAGGAGTCCGGGCAGTTGCCAATGCACTCAGGAACGTTAGCTTGGGGGGTCTTGTTGCTGTGCATTCCTTCCATTTAAACTCCCAGGTTGTTTCCATCCCTGTGGTGTGTACAGAGAGCAGTGGTGATGGTCGGGGGGAGTCTGAGGAATCTGGGCTCTTGTCAATGGACCCTTCAGAATGTCAGTCTAAGCTGTATTTTGTCCCTGCTCTTTCACTCCTATCTCTAACCCACAGGGAGGGATCTGTTCCCGGCCTCTTTCTGCCTTGTGGCAGCTCCTTGCTTGACAGAGGAACTCCTGTCTTCCTGTAGCATTCTCTCTGTGTCTTCCTAGATACTCAAAGTTACAAAAGATGCGAATGGAGGGAACTGCTTCCTATGCATGTTTCTTGCTATCTTTTTAGCTACTAGGAGAAACATTACCGGTCATAAGGTAGAGAAAGGGCAGAAAACGGAAGATCACGGAGGGAAGAAACTTTCTGAAGACAAGACATAACAAGAGGAATGCCAGGAGACGTGCTGACGGATACATGCGAAATTTACAATGTAACTGACAGGAAATTATAGCTTGAGCTGAAGTGACAAGTCGTTAAATGAATATCAGAGAAAATAAACCGAAAATGATATTCCTTGGAGACAAATAACCCAGCAGACACTACCAAGAAACTGCTAAAAATATGTGCATATGGGAGAGAAAAAGAGCTTCAGAGCAGCGTACGTGGTGACAAACGGTGACAAATGGTGAAGGAAGACTTCACATAGAGGAAGAGACTGCGGCATATTTCAGGGGGTTAGCACAGGTGAACTCTAGACAGTTCACCAGGGAAACCTGCCTGGAAAACAATGCAAGGACACACAGACCCAAAGAAAGGAAAACACACCTTCCAGAAACACTGGCCTGTTTAATCAACTGGGTTCGATTTAGTTACCTTGAGAAACTTTAGTATTCTAATTTGAAATGCTGATCTTGCAGAATCTTAAGCAACACTAGGACCTACTAATCAGACAGACCTTTTAAAAAACAATTTTTTAGTAAATGTACTCTTAAAACGTCTGAAACTTAATTCTATATAATTGACGAAAGACATAGCAGATTATATCTCTGTGAATTAAAAATATGCATTAATCTATACTCTCCTAAGCCATCGGCTTATTTTACCCTTTCAGGGTGCATATGGTATAATGGTTTTACTAATCCAGATCTCAAATGCTAGTAGTGCTGCCTTTGTGAAAAACAGTTGAAAACTAAAGAATAAACATACATTCCTTTGAAGAGTCAAAGAGATCTTGCCAAAGTATAGCATCAAGGCTAGTCTAGTCCCCTGTCAGGGAAGGGGGTCTGTTCCTTGTTTTGAAACTGTTTGCACATAGCTACCATGTGTTGGATTATCTATTTTCCCGAGTAGTGTTAGTTGAGAAGCAAGTGATTGAAAGGGCACAGTATATCAGCTCAGGGTGACACAGTAATAGCTGCAAGAAGTGACAGCTGACAGCAAATGGAAATCATAGAAACGATAAAAACGAAAGTCAGGAGCAAAAAGCACAACACTGATCTGAGGTTGTTTAATAAAGGGAAACAGCTCTACGCATCTCAATTATCCCAAGAGCATCTCTGAATTACAGCATGCTATCATAACAGATGATTATAATGATGACCCTCAGCCATCAAGAAAAAAATAAATTTGGTTCTAGATGCATCATTTAAGGTGGCAGGAAAATGTGCAATAAAATTTTAGAAAGATCTTCATCCAAATGATTTTTTTTTTTAAGTTTTAGTGCTTAAAGTAATAAACCCTTACTATTCAAAAAAATTCAGCTCTTAAAAATGGCTCATTCTTTGTAGCATTCATAAAATATCATATTCTATTTCAGCAGTCCTGACTTGTCTCTTAAGTCCTAGACCTAGATTCCAAAAAGTTTGTCAAACATCTTAATTCATGTGGCCCACTGGTTGTTCTTCTTATACATCTGAATTCTAATTACATCCACAAAGCTGCTTTTTCTGTCTGTTGAGTGACATTATGCACACATCCAAGTCAGAACTTTTGAACCTGACCTTGATGATTCCTTTTGCTTGCCCCTTATATTTACTTAGTCCACTGACGCTTTCACCTTAGCCCTGAAGCCTATTTTGTATCTCTATCCCTATCTCCCAACCTAGTACCCTTACCTTATACCTTACAGCTCTCTCTCCCAACCATCCTGTGTTAGAGCCACCCCAGACTATTTGCCATTGGCTGTTGGTGATGATTGGAATGTATCTCCTCCAAACTTCAAGCGTGGAAATGCAAGGGCCCATCTTATGGTGTTAAGGGTTGGGGGCCTTTAAAAGGTGACTGGGCCATGATGATGGCTCCTTGCTGTGAATGGGATTAAGGTCCTTATCAATGAGGCTTCATGCAGCCTTGGCTAGCTTAGCACATCACCTTCTGCTGTGGAAGGACACAAGGTACCTCCCCCTTTGGTGGATCAGCTTAAAGGTACCAGTTTGGAAACAAAGCCCAGCATCCCTAGGAAAACTCAACCTGCCAGTAACTTGCTCTTGAACTTCTCAGCCCCCTAAACTTTAAGAAATATGTTTCTATTTTTTTCTAATTTCCCCAGTCTCAGAGATTTTGTTAAACTCATACCCTATTCCATTTTAGTCTTTTAGGTCTTTCCTCCTGCCTGATTAGAAAAAGCCAATGCTGTCATAGAAAAGACTCATTTTGTATGAATGTATTTATCTGTTGGTCTTTCTTGCAAGACTGTGAAATACTCAAGGCATAGAACTATTTCTTATGACCTTAATAAATATCTCCTTAAATATTTACTGCTCAGAAAATAATTGGGCAGTGCAGTTGGCTAGGCACTATAGATACAACACTAAAAGAGAGATTGTATATGAAGCCCACACACTGTACTGCATGATTGAACTAATGTACACAGCTATGATTCAATAAAAAAAAAAGAGAGAGACAGAGAGACCCCTCGATTTATGGAATGTATAATATGAAAAATTAAACCACCTTTATAGAATGTCCAATTACTGTAGGATTTCCATTTCAATCAACATAGTATATGAGCAATTACTCAAGTTTAAAAGAACTTACTTCACATGAATCATTAAAGCATACAGTCTTTTCATTGGACCATCTATTTCTTTCCTCACCACAGCTTTCCCATAGGTATTCTCTCATCAATGGATAGAGAAGAAGTCTAATTTCACTGAGGTTCTGGAATTTGCTCAAGCTGACTTCTAACAAATGACAGATGCAAAAGCAAGGCCTGTTTTCTCAAGTTTTCTGACTTTGACTTAGTATTTTACCCATCTTTCCTTTCTGCCCAACTATTCATCCATCAAAACATATGTTTATCAAATACTAAAACCTGAAGGCAGAAGAATTCAAACATTTAGTGAACAGAGGCTGCTTTTTGTTTCCTTGAACTATGGACAAGTATTGGCCGTTATATCTATAAAAGGAGAATTATACTATTTGGTCAGAGAGTCCACTCAAAGAGTTCATGGAAAAAAGTTCAAAATAAAGATGTAGGGAGTTAGCTAGATATAAGCGAGGCAGGTGACTGGACACTGTTAGGTTATTTTGTATTGGTTTAGGTCGGACTGATCTGGGCTATTATAGGAATGAGGTTGAATACTATCTTACAGGTGAATTGTTAACAAGACCATGCAGGTGGGGTGTTTTTAAGATTTTACAGGTGGGTTGCTTTGAGATCAGGGTTAATTAAGACCCTGGGAGCCTTCCAAGAAGAAGCTAATACTCCTCAAAGTTGTGTATAAAACTCAAAACTGTGCTTTCCATGGAGCCTACAGTCACTAGAATGAGTTCAAGCTTGAGGTTCAAGTCGTTAATAAAATTTATTTTTCTTACTACAACTTTACTTGCTCTTGTCAACTATTTTGGTGACTATCTAGAGCCACCATGCCGCTCTAACAAAGGTATAATTTACACAGAGGAAAAGAAGATTAAAGTTACTAGTAAGAGAAGATAGAGACCCCTTCAACTGGACCCAGCAACAGTGGGAAAATGTTATCAATCTAGGCTTGGGGCCGGGGGGGTGGGGGTGGAAGTGATGTTACTGATCCCTCAAAAAGATGTAGTAAAAGAAAAGAAACCACCGCCTGGGAGCTGTAGCCATGGAAAAAGGAATACAGTCACTACCAAAACCTTGGCCCAGCAGGAGAGATCAGAGAGAAAAACACTGGTATCTTTCCTCTTTCTTCCTTTCATCTCTAACCAGTGCCAAGTAGAACCCAAGTAGAGACCAGAGAAAAGCGAAGCCTAAGTATTGCAGATCTGGAGACCAGTTTTCTGAGGCTGAGTTCAGGATGAGAAGGATAAAGAATGGAACTAGAGGTTAAATGGAGTGTGACCAGCACAGAAACCTCTCTACATGCTGAAAAAATGGAAGCACACCATTACTTTTTCATTGATAATTATTGGGATTCTCACGTAATAAGATATGGGCTGCGTTATTCCATGGCTTTTTATTAAAATTAATTATATCAAGTGACTTCTGATTTAATGAGACAGCCATTAAAATCATGGACCTTGAAACCAACCCATTTTCCTCCTCTTAATGACACTACAAATAGGCAAGTTATTTAATTTTTCTAAGTTTCTGTTTCAATGCCTGGTAGTTAAGGGCAATGAGAGTATCCAACTCACAGGATGTTCTGAAGAATTAAACGAGATAATGGAGGTAAAGTGAAGTATCTGATACACATGGAAAGAGTTTGATACACATGTAGAATTTTAAAGTCATATTAGAAAGAATAAAGAATTCCAAAGGAGCAATATTCCCCAGTAGAATATCTGATGTAGATACAGAAGATAAGGAAAATCCAAAGAATTTAAGTATTGTAATGCTCTAATTTTTATAAAATTATATTCACTGGAAAAGATACTTTTTTTTTTTATTGAGTCATAGCTGTGTACAATAATTCAGTCAAGGAGTACAGTGTGTGGGCTTCACATACAATTGGAGATATTTTCATCAACCTGATTAATATAACATTCATGATATTTTCTCATTTACTATGTGAA
>CAUYRH010071912.1:0-24021 GCA_963574655.1 Perodicticus potto
CAGTAGTAGTAAATACTTCCCCAGGCTAATTAGCCCAGAACAGACATTGTCCAGTCCCTTAAGCCCCTATCAGCTCTCCCCAGCAGTTCGCCCAACACCCCCTCCCTTTGTTCCTTTCTGTACCCTTAAAACTGCTCTCCCCTCTGTGGGCGAGGCTTCTCTGCTTTCCTGCTGCATCACGAACAGGAAGCCCTAGCCGAGCTAGCTAATAAATTACCTCTTGCTTTTGCATCGGACTTGGTCATGGGGTAATTTATGGGGGGAACCCCGTGACTTAGGCACAACAACAGCTATATGCTAATTTCTAAAATTAAACTAATACAATCCTATAGCTGTCTTCTAACTTTGTTTCACCATAATCAGTATTAGTGTGCTGTGAAAGATTAAAGTATGTGACTTTCAAAAGGAAAAAAAATATAAAATACTAGGCTAAGAAAATCAACTTATTTCTTTAATGCAAGATTTCTTGGATCCTTTCAATATATTAATGTTACTTGAGATTCTCTATAAAAAATCCACATAGTATGTCTATATTTGACTATACACACGGTGTCTCAACGGTTACACATAAATTCATCATATGAGACAGGACAATTAGATTTTAAGTTCACAAACTCATCTAGAAAAAGTGCCACATCCCTTCTACAGTGGCCAACACTTTTAAAAGATATTTTGGAAAATTCCTTAAGGAGTATTTTGTAAATAAAGGTACATTTAGCTACAATTTCTCATTTTCTCTAATAATAAATACTTCATTTGACTATATAAACTTCTTTTAGGGGGAGATGTGGAAGGTGAATAAATTTTAAATAATCCCGTGTTGCAGAATGATGCTTAAGTTAGTCACAGTTTAAAGTAAATAAACTTGGATACAAATTTAATAAAATACAATATACTAGGAATTGAAAATCAGGGTTCAGACTTTCGTTTAGGTCCCTTCCCATTCAAGGACCACCTCCTGAAGGTGTTTGAAGAAACCTATTTGAAGAAAAAAAAGTCATGAACATTTCCCAAACTAAGGTACTGGTTAGCTTTATCTTAAGGAGTAAGGCAAAGCCAAGAATAAATGTGGCATGTCATTCTAAACCACATATTTTAGTTGATGGGGTGGCAGGCATTATCATATTAAAATAAACAGCACTGTCTTTCAGAGTAGAATACAAAATTCAAATGAACTTTAAACATTTAAAAAAAATTTCCAGCATGGAGGTTACCTCTTAAAGTTTCTCCAAAATTATCTAAATATTTTTAAGAACAGAAGTGAATGAAAGGACCTTCCCAGTGGATTGGTCCTGAGACTTGGTCTGATTAAACTGACCTCTGATGTTCTTTTTTCTTTTTTTCTAGTATGGCAATAGGATTTTATGATTCTAAGCATTCGGGTAAACAGATGACTTATAAATTCTTAAACTGATCAGGTAAACATATTTCTCCAAAATAGTTTTTTCACGTAAATGTGTTTCAACATTTTCCTACCACATTTACTGAACTGATTTTCTGCCTCTTAGTCTGTTTTGTGTTCTGATAAACAGAATACAGGCTGAGCATCCCAAATTTGAAAATCCAAAATGCTTCACAGCTGAAATACTGATTGCTGTTATGAAGTTCAAAAGGAATGCTCAATTTAAGATTTGCAGGCTCAACTGGCAGCATAATGCAAATGTTAACAAACCAGAAATCCAAAACATTTGGTCCCAAGCCCTTTCAGATAAGGGTTACTCCACCTGTATTCACAGGGTAGGTAATTTATGCAGAAATTTATTTCTCACAGTTCTGGAGCCTAGGAAGTCCAAGGCCTAGGGGTCTGCATCTGGCAAGGGTCCTTCTGCTCCATCATCCCATGCTGGAAGGTAGAAGGGTAGGAGAGTAATTGCATGCAGGGGAGCAAGAAAGAAGGGAGATGAACTTATATTGTTTTTTAGGAACCCACTCCAGGGATAAGTAATCCAAACTCTATTCCCAGGATAACAGCATTAGGTCATTCATGAGGGCGGAGCCCCTATGAACCCAATCATCTTTTAAAAGTACCACTTCTCAATACTGTTGCATTAGAGATTATATTTCTAACACACGAACTTTGGGGGACACATTCAAACTACAGCAACCTCTGTAGATACTCTTACTTTATTTCACTTATTTCTTCCTTTTGTGGCATCTTCAGTTCTTCCACATTAACTACTATTTTTGTCTACAGATTTGTACAGGTCTTTCAAATCTTCATTGATACAAATTGTATTAATTTAAAAATATTTGTACTGGTTCTGGCTTCTGCACTGGGATCAGGAGAATAAAGAACATTATCCGTACCCTTAAAATGAAAAAGAGGACTAACTTCAAATTCATGAATTTTTTCAGACCAACCAGACAGCTAAGGTCGCACAGCAAACTGACCCATAATCTAAGGAGACAGAGCCTCAGGATAGAGTGGTATTTATCCTCACCTGAGACAAAGGAAACAGGACAGTGGACAGGTGGAAATGTGATGAAGCCTAGAAGGCAGGCTTGTGGGTCATGTGTATCCTCTGGGGACTGCAGAAATTGGAAGAGTCTGCATGCTGTTGAGGGCTTTTTCTCCACGAACCCAATCCTGTATTCAGAAAAGACTACAAGAGTCCTAAGAAGTATCCACTGTGGTTCAGACTTGAGGGAGGGCAACAGAAATAGAGTGGGAGGAACAAGCAGCTATAGGAGCCTATCTTTACTATAGAACAAAAGACTTAATCTGAGGAGAGAAGGCAACACTTCTGGCCTTAGAGGCTGGTGAGCTTTCTCTGCAGCTGGAGGGAATGTGTGAGGCCCTACCTACCTTTTTAGGGAGGGCCAAGAGAAGTGGCCCTCTGCACCCTAGAGACCCAGAAAGATACAGTGTGTGCCTAAGACTGAGCTTGATGTAGAACAGACTCCCCCTACCCCATCACTGTCTCCCCCTGAAAACCAACTCCAAATAACAACAGAGTACTGCTGGGAGAGGGATAGGAAAGAAAAGAGCTTGCAAACAGACCCTGGCTAAGGTGCAGCATGAAAGGAAGATAGGAAATTCAGCCATCAAGTAGACATTGCTCTGGAAACTTCCCACCCTAGAAACAAGCTAGCCTTCCAGGTATCTGATGCCTATGGACACTGAAGGTAAACAGAATAACTCACAAATAGCCCAACTCCTCACCTAGATTACTCTCTCTTTTCCACCACACTAAAGTCCTCACAGAAGGAAATAATATGCCCATGTCCAGGTATAAAAACCACTCAACCTCATTGCAGCATCTACTTTTCTATGCAGCATGTCTGGTTTCCAGCTAAACATTACAAAGCACATGAATAGGCAAGAGAAGACAGCGCAATCAACAGAACTGACTTAGCTATGACGCAGAGGTTGAAATTGATATCTGTGACTGATATGCTAAAGGCCATACGAAAAGGTGGATAATATGTAAGATCAGACGGGTTATTCTGGCAGTGAGAAGGAAACTGTAATATAAAAAATCAAATGGATGGATTCATGGATGTGCTCATGAATAGAAATTAACACAGCTAAGGAAAGAAAAAATGAATTTGAAGAGAGGACAAAAGAAATTATGCAGATTGAAACACAGAGAGAAAGTGTATGTTTGGGGAGAATAGAACTGAAAGCTGTGGGACAGTATCCAATATTCTAACATATCTGTAACCAGAATCTCAGTAGATGAAAAGAGAGAGGACAGTTTTCTGTTTGTGTATTTGAAGAAAGTATAACTGAGAATTTTCCAAAATTAGTAACAGACACTAAACCACAGATACGAGAACACCAAGTAGGATTTTATGGTGGAGGTAGGGAGGAGGGATGGGAAAAACCCAAGGCATATCATATTTGAATTGCTGAAAATCAAAGGCAAAGAAAATCTTCATGTCAGGGAAAAAGGAAGCATTACATGATACACATTGCTTGTCAGAAACTCAGAAGAGCTTTAAAGATCGGTATCTTTAAAGTGCTGTGAAAGAAAAAAATGATCAACCCAGAATTCTGTATCTGCAAAAGTATCTCTCAAATGTGATGAAATGAAGACTTTCTCAAAGCAAAACTAGAGGGAATTAATTGCCAGAAGATCTATTTTCTAAGAAATGTAAAAAAGTTTTTGAGGCAGAAATAATGATTGACTAAAAGAATGAACTATAGAAGGAAATGAAGAGCTGACAAGTAAATATATAAAAATAAAATTTTCCATTTATTTTTAATTGTTCTAAGAGTAACTGTCTGAAGTAGAGGTAGACCCACAGTTTCAGATAGTAAGTACTTTAGGTTTTGTTGGCCTAAAATAGCCTCTGTTCCACATGTGTATATACAAATGGGCCATGAGCTAGACTGGATCCAGGAGTCATGGTTTGCTAAGCCCTGGTCCAAGTAAGTTAAAACATAAAACTCAATAAAAAAGCCAAACTTTTAAATACAAAGACACAGAGAAGAAAAGGAGGACATACTATGCAAACCTAATCCAAAGGAGCCTGTCGTTTTATTATTGACAACAAAGCAGACTTCAGAAGGAATATTGTCCTTCTGAAGTCTGCATTATACAATAATAAAGAAGTCAATATTACAAGAAGATACAATTGTAAATCTTAAGACATAATTTTCAATGTGTTTAGTATTTTTATTTTGTTTTACTCAGACAGAATCTCATTCTGTTGCCCTGGATAGAGTGCTCGTCTAGTCATAGCTCACAGCAACCTCAAACTCTTGGGCTCAAGCAATCTTCCTGCCTCAGCCTCCAGAGTACTGACTACAGGTGCCTGCCATGACGCCAGGCTGGTTTTTCTATTTTTAGTAGCAACAGGGCCTAGCTCTTGCTCAGGCTGGTCTGGAACTCCTGAGCTCAAGCAATCTACCTGTCTAGGTCTCCCAGAGTGCCAGTATTACAGGCGTGAGCCACTATACCTGGCCTCAATGTGTATACTGTTAACAGAGCTTCTATATACATAAAAGCTGAGTATTAAAGGAAAAACGAACAAATTCATAGGTAATATCTGAATACTTCAATGGACTTCTTCCTCAGTGAAGATAGAATCAGTAGAAAATAAAAAAAAGATACAGAATACCTAAATGACATACTCAACTAACTATACCCACTTGACATTGATATGGTACTTGCAAATTTATGGGAATAGAAATAATACAAGGTATATTCTTGGGCATAAGTCACCTGGAGAATCGTCATTTGGAAATTAAACAAATATTAAACATTTGTAATTCAGGACGTTAAAGATGAAGTCTAAAGGAAATAAAAAATATTTTGAACTGAATGCAAATAAAAATATGACAAATTAGGCTGGGCATGGTGGTTTATACCTCAAATCCCAGCATTCTGGGAGGCCGAGATGGGAGGATCACTTGAGGTGAAAGCAGTGTTTTCAACTTTCATGGCACACTTGAACCTATGGTTAAACTTCTGTGGCACACTTATGTTGATCAAAAAATAAATAAATAAATAAAAAATATACCTTATACCTTTTCTTTCTTTTTTTTTTTTTGAGACAGAGCCTAATGCTGTCACCCTGGATAGAGTGCTGTGGCATCACAGCTCACAGTAACCTCCAATTCCTGGGCTCAAGCGAGTCTCTTGCCTCCACCTCCCAAGTAGCTGGGACCACAGGCGCCCGCCACAACGCCCGGCTATTTTTTGGTTGCAGCCATCATTGTTGTTTGGTGGGCCCGGGCTGGATTCGAACCCGCCAGCTCAGGTGTATGTGGCTGACGCCTTACCCCGTTGAGCCACAGGCGCCGAGCTGAGAGGAATAATTCTTAATAGAAATCAAGGGCAGCATTAGAAAAGGTAGTTTTAGGCCTTTTTTTATTGAGAGAAGAGCAGGAGCTGTCAGGGCACAACCCTTGGACACTGCGGTGTGTTTTTACAGTGACCGGGAGATCTTTGTCCGAAGTTGGAGAACAAGAATCAGATGGTTGTGAGGGTGAGACTAGAAAGGCAGTTTGCAGTGGGAGCATGTAAAAAGCCTAGAATCTCAAGCTTCTTTGGGCTTTTATTTATAAAGAATCAGGTAAAGTGAAAGCCCAACTTTGGCTTTTAAAAATCAAAACAAAACAGGCCAAGCGCGGTACCCATGCCTATAATCCCAGCACTCTGGGAGGCAGAGGCCGGTGGATTGCCTGAGTTCAGTGGTTGGAGACCAGCCTGAGCAAGAGTGAGACCCTGTCTCTAAAAATAGCCAGGCATTGTGGTGGTCACCTATAGTTTCACCTAATTGTGGGGCTGAGGCAGGAGGATCGCTTGAGCCCAAGATTTTGAGTTTGCTGTGAGCTATGACACCACTGCACTCTACCAAGGGAGACAGAGTGAGAGTCTGTCTCAAAAAAAAGAATCAAACTCAAAACAACACAACACAAAAGGAACCCCAAACCTCACACAGAAAATATTCTTTATTAAGATTTTAAAGGCATAGCGATACATTTAAGGAGGTGTCATCTACTCCATTTAAACAAAATATCCATTGCTGTGAGATTCCCAGTGGAAAGTGCAACGACTAACTGTGGCCTTGGTGCTGCTGGTGTGGAGCTTGCGAGGGCAGGTTCCCTTGTGCCTTTTCTATAAATGCCCGACCAGAATGAAATTACCCCTGTCTCTGATTGTTTTTCTGTAAAGGAGCCAAGACTTAATTGTGTTTCATAGTAAACTAGATCATAGCAGATACAAGTACATGGTTTGGGGTAAGAAGGATCTGGGATTAAATCCTAATTTTGCTCACTAGTAGCTGGATAAACTTGAGCCTTAGACTTAACTCCTCTATGTGTTTCCTCATCTACAAAATGGCTCTATTAATATACCTTTCATAAATCTATTGGAAGAATTAAATGAAATAATACCTGAAAAAATCTATGTTCTTGGTAGATAGTTTAGAGATACTGTCAGTAATAATGGTCATTATGATTATTAATGATAAACATAATAATGGTACTATTAATTCTTTATTACAATAATAATTTAGGAATTATAGGTTTTTTTATTTTTATATTTCAGAATATTATAGGATTGGGTATTAGGTTTAAAATGTCAAAACGTCATCATTTCTTTTCTTTTTTTTTTTTAAAGGATTTATTTATTTATTTATTTATTTAATTTTATTTTTTTGAGACTGAGCCTCAAACTGTCACCCTGGGTAGAGTGCTGTGGCTTCACAGCTCACAGCAACCTCCAATTCCTGGGCTCAAGCGAGTCTTTTGCCCCCGCCTCCCAAGTAGCTGGGACCACAGGCGCCCGCCACAACGCCCGGATATTTTTTGGTTGCAGCCGTCATTGTTTGGCGGGCCCGGGCTGGATTCGAACCCGCCAGCTCAGGTATACGTGGCTGGCGCCTTAGCCCATTGAGCCACAGGCACCGAGCCAGACGTCATCATTTCTTATTCAATTCTTATTGATAAGGCACAAACTAGAAATAAATAAAGCAGTTCAAAGCCTATGGTTTGCATAATGTTTTAATATTGGTTCCTTTAAAGATACTTCCTTTTTGTTTTTGTTTCTTGTTGATGAAAACTACATGCTCATAATAATGACTTAGGTTGTTATTGGGCCTAGCCACTGGAATTTCAGTGGATGTATTATGTAATAGCTGGAGACATTCTACAACTTTCTAACTTAACCTTTACCTTGGAGCTGTTTGGGAATGGAAACTTTCTCTTAATCAGAGCAATAAATCTTTATTGCCGGTCCTGAACTTGTTCCAGGTAGGGAACATCCATTGATTCTAATGGAATTTCCACAGAGAGAAGGAATTTAGATCTATAATAGGGAAAAAAAAGTGTGTTCTCTGAGATCTCAGGAAATGAGAATGCGCATAATAAGATCACAAGAGGGCTCCGCGCCTGTGGCTCAACGGGCTAAGGCGCCAGCCACGTACACCTGAGCTGGCGGGTTCGAATCCAGCCTGGGCCCGCCAAACAATAATGACTGCTACAACCAAAAAACAGCTGGGCATTGTGGCGGGTGCCTGTAGCCCTAGCTACTTGGGAGGGGGAGGCAGGAGACTCGCTCAAGCCCAGGAATTGGAGGTTGCTGTGAGCTGTGATGCCACAGCACTCTATCCAGGGTGACAGCTTGAGGCTCTGTCTCAAAAAAAAAAAAAAAATAAGATCACAAGAGGTTCTTGTTGGGTGCTGATCAGGGATGAGGAACCGAGAATCATGGGATATTTGGTAGGACAGGACATTATATTTGGTTTCATCATTATGAAACCTAAACTAAGTCATTATTATAAATAATTAGAAATAAAATGTATAATAACCTAAGTCATTATTATAAATAATTAGAAATAAAATGCCACCAGCTCTATAATCTTCTTTTAAGCATTTTTGTCTGAGTTTATAAAATGACACTATGTGCCAGAGAGTGACCAGCTTTGCTCAAAACCTTTCCCAGCACCGGAAACGTTCATCAGGAAACAGAAAGGAGTCTGTAGAAAATACCTTGCATTCCCAGTTCATCAGAACTGCACAGCCATACAAATTTAAGGTACTACTTACTTGTTTTTAGACTGGGAAGTATAGTGGTTTTTGTAGATTGAGACTGTGTCTATCTTTAATGTTGGAGAAAGGAAGGTTTGAAGAAAGGGACCATTTATAAGTATCATCAACAGATTGTGCAAGTCCAACTCAAAAGTGCAACACAGCTGTCTTTTAATGACAAGGAGCAAAGGCCCAGGACACAGCACTGGCGACTGTATGGTTGTCTGGGCTTGCCTCTCTTCGGCCTCTCTTCCTTGTTCCTAACTATGCAATGTCCAGACAGTGACTTAGACATGGCAGTCTCCCAGACGGAACTAAAAAAAGTGATCATTAGTCCAACACACACCCTTACTGCCCTTTCTTTCCCTAAGGCAATTTGCATGTGAAGGCTGCTTCCTTTTCCTTCACTTCTCTCTCACACTGACCGTTTGCATTTTCTTCTTTCTCCTGTGGGGCTTTCTTCAAATTGATTTTAGCCAAAGGTTGCAGTGTGCTGTGAAGCTGTGTGTGTGACATGATGCACATGTGTGCCTGTGTGCAGCATTGTCATCCCCCTTCCCCAGCCCCCTCATTCCCACACTGTCCTCTGGGGAGAAATGGATAAGCAAATGCATTTGCTCAAAACTTGCCATGTAAGTTACTGTGTTGGCTGAAAGAGATTTGCTTTCCATAGCTCCTTGGATGAAAAGGTACTTTATAAAATCACCCTTGGGCATCATCAATGAACACCAATTTCTTTAATTACAGAAATGGAGGAAATGAATGACAGTTTGTTGCTATGACACCTGAAACGAAAAAGGAGAGTTATTGAGTCTTTTTTATTTTCCAAGCATTATACTGAGTGCAAGAGTCAGTTTGAGAGGCGGATGGCAGGGCAAGATGTAATGGTGACTGAGAAATGGTCCCACCTTCCTCAAAGTAATACCACAGTACAGTATGAGGAGCATTGAAATGGGGACATATAAAGTGATACAGAGCACAGGGGGGCGTTGAGACCTTGAGATGAGCTGCAAAGAGTGGGTGTTACTACCAATGGGAAATAGAATAAAGGAAAAGAAACTTAAAACCAGTCTCCATGGATGAATTTTGGCAATACTAGAAACATTTCACTAAGGGGAAGAAAATCCATCTATTTACTAAGGTCAGATTTTTTTTTTTTTCCTTTATTATCTCCGTTTCCTTCAGAAAATGAAAGTTGTTACATAATTACTAGGGCTAACCCAAAAGGGGTTTTGCTTTAAGATACACTAAATGAACTTAAGGTATCTCAGCTCAGGGACTCTGGGTCTGTTAAATGCAACAAGAAATAGATTATCATAAAATGTCTACAATTTGCATGCTGGTATAAATTCCTATTGTTATTTCCATTTCTGTTTTAGTAGTGATTTGAAAAAATAGGATACTGCTGTGTTGCATTAGGTAAAACATTGTGCTTCTGAGTATTTGAAAACTCAGTCCTGTTTTATTTTCCAGCAGGAAATGCCTGTAGGTCTTCATAAATCAAGGAAGAAGTCAGAAGGAGGACAGAATATATCAGGCGACCCTGATTCTACTGGTTTTATTTACCCTTACAACGACCTGCTGGTTTGGGCTGTGCTGATGAAAAGGCAGAAGATGGCCATGTTCTTCTGGCAGCACGGAGAGGAGGCCACAGTGAAGGCCGTGATTGCTTGTACCCTCTACAGAGCCATGGCCCACGAAGCTGAGGAGAACCACATGGTTGATGATGCCTCGGAAGAGTTGAAAAGTTACTCAAAGTAGGAATTCTCCCTTTACTTCATTCTAAACATTGACGGTTCTCACCCTGGGTAGAGGTTTTTATCTCCCTCCCCTTACAACTTGGGGTTATTGTGCGTTTCACGACTCTGCTTTATTCAAAAGGTCTTCAAGTATTTTAAGGAGCTTTGTGAAGAAACAAAATCAGGAGAACAGTTGTTTCCTGATTGGACAAGTCCGTTGACCAGATTTCTGGGCTTTAGTTGTCACATTCTAAAATGTCTAATTAGTGATTTCCAAAGCCTCTCTCAACTCTTAGGAAGCTTTTCGATGCTGAGTTCCATTACGATTTGTTGTTTTCTCTTAGTGTCTCTCAGGTGGGAAAAGATCCAAAGAGTAGTGGTGGAAGATTGAAAAGTTAAAGATGTTTTTTGATTTTTTTCTTAAAGTAGCCAAGTGTTAATAGCAGCAAAGAAAGAAGGGAAGCTAGAGCTAATGGAAACCAATTTGTAATTCTGATTTTAAAAATTCCAGAGAATGATAGTGTCTGCTTTTTAGAGAAAATAACCCTTTGGAAAATTACCTGAGGCTATCTCAGGTGGCACATGGAGAAAACAAAGGCAAGTGAGAGGCTTGCATTTTTAGAAACCTTTTAGAACATTTGGAAACATTCTAAAAGATTGAATGTGAGACTCAGCAAACTAATTGTTTTGTAAAGTCTTTAAAATCTTTTTAAAAAGTTATTCTACAACTTTCCTCAGTTTCTAGTTTAGTTCTGGACAGTGTTTTCTTTTCTTTTCTTTTTTTTTTTTTTGAGACAGAGACTCAAGCTGTCACCCTGGATAGAGTGTTGTGGCATCACAGCTCACAGCAACCTCCAATTCCTGGGCTCAAGCGAGTCTCTTGCCTCCGCCTCCCAGTAGCTAGAACCACAGGCGCCCGCCACAACGCCTGGCCATTTTTTAGTTGCAACCGTCATTGTTGTTTGGCGGGCCCGGGCTGGATTTGAACCCGCCAGCTCAGGTGTACGTGGCTGGCATCTTAGCCTGTTGAGCCACAGGCGCCAAGCCGACTATAAAAGGTCTTTAAGAATATATAATGCTATGTGGACATTTTATCAAAACCTACTCTGGGTTTTTAGAATTCTTTTTGGAAATTAGTCCTGTGAAATATGTCTTTCTGGATCCATACGTAATTCTAATTCAGTTTCCTTTTCTTCTAACTATTACAATCTACAATTTGAAGCTGTTCTGTCATTAAAAAAAGACAAAACCCAACTTAAGCAGGTGGTCAACTATGGCAGTTCTACTGTATTTGTTTTAAAGATTAGGGAAGGGAGAATTAATACCATGGTTTTTGGCTCCACATTTAGATTTTATTTCTTTTGTTGTTGTTGTTGTTGCAGTTTTTGGCCGAGGCTGGGTTTGAACCCTCCACCTCCTGCATACGGGGCTGGTGCCCTACTCCTTTGAGCCACAGGCACTGCCTAAATTTTATTTTATTTTTTTTTGCACAAAATTCATTTTTTCACCTTCTAACTTCTTAAACTAAATCTAAAACTCATTCATCCTCTTGTTTTAATATTTCAGCTCTTCTTTCTTGCCTTCACTCTGTTTAAGATAATGTTTACCTCATCTGTCTGCATCACCTGAATTCCAGATGTACCATTTATTCCCTGGGTGATACAGTCATTCTTCAAAGACAAGAGATGCAAGAATGGGCTCATGTCAAATGACACATTGACTTTTCCCTGAGATGTGGGGAATGGAATCAGATTTTGTGTCTTAGAGTGCTAACTTTGGGCTTTCTTTCTTTACAATTAAACTGCAATTTGTAGATCAATGAAAACATGTCAGCTAGCCAACAATGGGGATCTGGAGGAGTGCTTGGTGGAAACTGCTTTAAGATTCTCCAGAGGCAGGGCATAGGGCCCAGTCTTGGTATGCTCACTGAATCTGGAGCCATGCGGATATTTGCTGAGATTTGGTATTCAGAACTAAAGAGATTTACCTATGGTCTGCTCCCCATAGGCCAGAATTGTTACTACAATAGTTCTTCATTTGCACTACTTTTTCCCTGGGAAAAATTGGAACTTGTAAGGCAGTGAATCTATCTTTACTCCTTTCCAGAGGACTGGTTCTAAAGGCCTTCTGTTCTGTCCTTATTGAAGGTCTCCTTTCTGTAGCTCACAATACTTGGGCAGAACCCAGTGATGCTTTGGGTCACAGAAATGGGACTTTGGAGGTGGAGGGGTGGAAGCCCTAAAGCCCTTTGCTCCAGTTTCTGTAGAAACTAGTCAGGGTGGTACCTGCCACAGGGGGTGTCTGAAAGCCACAAATACTTTGAGAATCTCATCATGTAACAAACACCACTCTGCAATAGTTTTTACAGGCCAATTTTACTTCATTTCTTTGGATGGCTTTGGCCAAGGCTTTCTAATTCCCTGTTGTGAACCTCTTCCTTTACATGGGTTCTTTGTTCATTGCTTTCAGACTTGATGGAAAATGAGGACTGATTCATGCCAGTGAAGTTACAGATTCTGAACAGGTGGTTTAAGATAATTTATTATATTTATTACAGTTTCTATATTTACATTTAATTTATTAAAATTCATTAAGTTTATTATTCCTAAAGGATTAGGAGACAGTTTAATCCCAACTAGAGACTTGTAATTAAAAAAGAGCACAGAGCTGACAGTCAGAGGCCTAGAGTTCCATCAATTCTACAAACTTTTCTGAGTAATAATTTCTTAGTTGGTAAAATCAAAGGACTGGGTCAGCTGCTCTGGAAGTTTTTCTGGGTTCAGAAATTCTCTGAGCCTATTCTGTAGAAAAAATAGAACATTGCTCTTTCAGTAATGATTATGTAGTAATGGTGGGAAGAAATTTTATTTGCAGGAAGGTTGTTAGCAGCAATATTATAAGAAAGGGAAAAGCAAAGAGATTACCATTTACCAAACTTCTGCAGTGTGCTAAGGAAATTCACAAACATTATCTCATCCAATAATTTCCAGGATTTCCTTCTTTTTTTTTTTTTTATTGTTGGGGATTAATTGAGGATACATAGTCTCAGGCTACATTGATTGCTTTTGTTAGATAAGGACCCTCTTATATTTGTGTCCCATCCCCAAAAGGTGTACCACACCCCTTGACCTCCCCACCCCCTTCCTCCTTCTCTTTCTCAGCTCTCCCCATCCCCAATATGATTTTATACTAGAGAACCCCGAAGACTCAACCACAAGACTCCTGGAAGTGATCAAAAATTACAGTAATGCCTCAGGGTATAAAATCAATGTCCACAAATCAATAGCCTTTGTATATGCCAATAACAGCCAAGATGAGAAGGAAATCAAGAACACAATACTTTTCTCAGTAGCTCCAGAGAAAAATGAAATACCTAGGAATACGCCTCACAAAAGAGGTGAAGGACCTTTATAAAGAAAACTATGAACCCCTAAGAAAAGAAATAGTAGGAGATACTAACAAATGGAAGAACATACCATGCTCATGGCTGGGAAGAATCAACATTGTTAAAATGTCTATACTTCCCGAAGCAATCTACAGATTCAATGCCATCCTTATTAAATTACCCACACCATACTTTCAAGACTTGGAAAAAAAATTTTTCATATCGTGTGGAACCAACTCCCATGCCCACCCGCATGTAGCCAAGGCAATTCTTAGTAATAAAAACAAAGCCGGGGGCATCAGCCTACCAGACTTTAGGCTGTACTACAAGGCCATAGTGATCAAAACAGCATGGTATTGGCACAAAAATAGAGACGTAGACATTTGGAACAGAATAGGATTTCCTTCTTAAGAGAAAGAGGTCATTGTGGCTCCCTGGTCCCCAGGGTATGGTGAGAAAAACATTGACTGAGTGCTTTCTATGTGCTGGGCACTCTTCTAAACACTTTACACATACTGATGCAATTAATTACAATTCTCAATTATAGATGTGGAAACTGAGGCACAGAGTGGTTAAGTAACTTGCTCAAGGCCATCCACTTAAGTGGCAGAGCCAAGATTCAAACTCAGAAAGTCAGGCTCCAAAACCTTTGCTCTCCATTACGTCCTCACATTGCCTCTTGTCATTTATTCATTGAGCAGATAATTGATGAGCGCCAACTCTACAAAGGTATGGAATTAATCCCTTCTGAGGATTCCAAGATGAATGGGACAATGTTCTTATCCTTGAGAAGCTTAAAATATACATACCTATCATTTCAGAAATGTGCATGGAATGAGTGACCACATTCAACCTAAACTAGGTAGTATTTGACAATCATCTCCTGCACTCTGGAAATGTTCATAATCCCATTCCAATGTAGACAGTGGCTGGCAAGAGGGATCCCCACTCGGGGCCCCTGCTCCAGAGGCCCCACTTTGGTTCTCCAGCCCTGCTTTAGGATTCCAGGGGCCATAGAATGAGAACACTTGGAATCTGAATTCCAGCTCCTTCTAACCTCCCTGATGAGTATTTGAGACCTTGAAATTCTCTTCTCCAAATGCCTAGGGCTTGAGTTGGAAGCAAGCCCCATGAAGGCAGATTGCATCACCCAGGCACAGACTCCTCAGCCAGAGGAACAGCCAGGGCAGCTATCTGTGAGAGGACAGTGTGAATAGAGCTTGGACTTGTGGTCCCACAAGGACACATGCTCACAAGGACCCTTAGGGGACAAGATTTCTGTGGGGGTGGAAAGAAGAGTGGGTGGACCATCTCTGCCTGTTCTGCCAGGCTCAGTGCAGAATTCCAGAGATTCAGAGACTTGCACATTAGAACCTGGCCTTTCAGGTTAAGACAACTTACCAAGGTGATACGATAGAATGTATTTTATTTAAGCTTGCCAACTTGGGTTGCAGCTTTTACCAGGTGGACATACCAGCATGTTGGTTTCCATCTATACTCTTGCCCAGGCTCTTCAAGCCTGTCCGTGCATATTGAATGAGTAGTTGCCTCATCTCAGCGCTTTTTAGGGCTCCTTTATCATGGGGTTTCAAATTCCTGTGGCTGTTATCTCCACCCATCACTCCCTCTTCACCCAGCATTTTGGCTGGGAGACGGTGGCCCATAGTCAAGGCTCCTTGGCTTCTTGGGGGCCTTGGGGCAAAGATCTCACAACAACCTTTTCCTCCATCAGCTCCCTTGCACCCAGCCTGAGTTCCATGGCCAGATTTCTATCCCTCCCTTGCGCCTCCGTCTTTGCACATCACTTCCTCTCCACCACAGCTGCACCTGGGTAGCTGAGGAGTCTTCACTGTCCGCAGAATGAAGTCACCTGTCTTACCCTGCACCATAAGTCTTACAGCTTCATCTCCCAGTCTCTCCAGTAATGGTTAGATCCTTCTCCACCCCCTCAAATCTCTGAAACCCCCTCTCCGGCTCACTCTTAGTTAATCTTGCTTCTTACTTCCCAGCCCTTTGGAAACCGCTCAACGTCTTGGTTCTAAATCTGCAAATCTCAGGGCAGCCTCACCACAGCGCCCTCCCAGGCCAGTCACTGTGGTGCAGGCAGAGTGCAGGCACCTAGCTCCGCAGCTCGCCATCCTCAATCCCTCCCGCAACCCTAAACAGGCTCTAGTTTCTCCAGTTAGAAAAAACCAACTTCTTCCTTGAACTTTCCCTCCAGCCGCTCTTCTGTTGTCTGATTCTTCTCCTGCCTTTCACTCTCCGCTCCAGTGTGGCCTTTGCTCCGAACCTCCGGCTAGAGCTGACCTCTCTGGTGTTGGGTGCCACTGTCCGCCCTTTCAGTCCCCGTGTTACACAGTCTGCATCATACACAGGTGGCTGAAATTCTCCTCTCCTCAGGGTTTTGGACCTGCCATTCTCCTGGCTTTCTTCTGACCGTTAAGCCTCACTTTCCTCTTCTGGCTCTTTTCCTTCTGCTCAGTCTCTGAACGCTGAAGGCCTCTGAGCTCCCGCCCTCATCTTTTCTCACCCCCTCTCCCTAGGATCTCACTCACTGCTGCCGCCCAGCCCAGATTGCTCGTGGTCCAGCTTCAGATCTCTCTACCTACTCAACATCTTCCTTATTCGGATGTCACTTGGGTAGCCTAAAGTCAACACAATCCGAATTTAACTCTCCCTGTCCTGGCTGTGCTGGTGCCACATTCTCCTGACAGCCCCTCTCTTCCTTCCTTAACATTCCATTATCCATCTTGTTTTCCCTCTCCTCCTTCCAGAACCTTGGGAAGGCTGAGTTGGAAGTGTAACTTTCTGAGGCGCCAGTCCCCAGCCGGTGCTGAAGCTTCTTGGAATGAATCAGAAACGGGGCACCGGTTTGCCCAGGTTTTCATTCCTATCTCCTGCAACTGGCCAAATGTCAATGAATCCCATTCCCAACTGATGTATACATCAAATATCTTATTTTGAATTTGAATATGTGACAAGAAAAAAATATTTACTTCTCCTCACTGCCTGGGAGCACAAGATGTTTCAATGCAGAATGAGGATAATTTCTTCATTCTTTAAGGCTGTGACACACTTGAAAATGATGATAAGCAGTGGTTGGAATATCAGACTTGGATTCAGATGATGGGACAGACATATATTTCCAGATGTTACACTGGAGAGCAGAGGGGCAGGAGTTGAGAAGCTGGAAAACAAAAACAGGGAAGAGAAAGATATTTGGGGAAAGAGACTTCTTTCTCCTTTCTTTTTTTTTTTTTTTTGGAACAGTGTCTTGCTCTGTTGTCTGGGCTAGAATGTAGTGGCATCATCATAGCTCACTGCAACCTCAAACTTCTGGGCTCAAGCGGTCCTCCTGCCTCAGCTTCCCCAATAGTTGGGACTACAGGAACATGCCACCACACCCAGCTCGTTGTTCTACCTTGTAGAGATGGGGTCCCATCTTACTCATGCTAGTCTTGAACTCCTGGCCTTAAGCAATCCTCCAACTTCAGCCTCCCAGAGTGGTAGGATTACAGGTATGAGCCCACCATGCCCAGCAAGAGACTTCCTTTTCAGAAATCTTTTATGTGCTGATGCCTCCTAAATTTATTTTTGTAGCTAAGACCTCTCTCCTGAGTTCCAGACTTAGAGCCATCTGGCAATTAAAACTAGCATTTATAAAGCAATTTTTAACTACACCCCAGTTAGCTAAGCGAAGCTCCTCACTTTAGTTATGTCTCACAGGCATCCCAAATTCAACCAAAACAATATTCCTGTTCTACCTGCCATTCCTGCACCTCTCCATCTCACTGCATTCACCTCTACTGTATTCCCTTCCTCTGTGATGAATTGGAAACCCTGTCCCCCAACTCCTCAAAGTCTCCATTGCCTCTGTACGGGAGCCTCCTAATGTCCTCCAGAATCCATTCTGGTCTCTCTGCCCACCCATTTTCCATCTGTCTCCAGAGTGACTGTTTCCTGAAACAGAACTGATGCGGGCAGTTGGAGGGTCAAAGCCATCTATTACTCCCAGCTGCTTTTAGGATAAAGCCCAAGTTCCTTTCTGTGGTCCTTTCCACCCCCATCTGGCCCTAGCCTACTCCACCACCTCATCGCATGTGTAACTCCTTTGCTCACCAAGCTCCAACTCCAGGCCTTTCTTTCATTTTCTAAAACATCCTCAGCACCTTCTAACTCTGGCACTCTTTCTGACCTGACTGCTCTTTGGGTGGTAATGTTACAAAGCAGCTAGTTATGAAAGGATCGCTTTGCCATAGAATTGAGGGTTTAGGCTGGGTGCAGTGGCTCACACTCGTATTCCTAGCACTCTGGGAGGCCAAGGCAGGTGAATTGCCTGAGCAAGAGTGAGACCCCATCTCAACTAAAAATAGAAAAACTAGGCAGGAATTGTGGTGGGCACCTGTAGTCTTAGCTACTTGGAAGGCTGAGGCAACAGGATCATTTGAGCCTAAGAATTTGAGGTTGCTGTGAGTTATGATGCCATGGCACTCTACCCAGGGTGACAGAGTAAGACTCTGTCTCAAAAATAAATAAATAAATAAAATAAAAAAGGTGAGGAAAGCACGGGTTCCATTACAGATGTTGAAAATTCTTCCTTCCTGACTGCTAGTTCTTCTCAAACCAAAATATTCTGTGTGGAATTAAAAGGGGGCATAAGCCATGCAAGTTCCAAAGGACCAGGGAAACTACGTACCCTGGATCACCCCCTCCACATCACAGCTGGGATGAGGTTGAAGAGGCTTGTCAGGGAGGAGGAGCTCTTGTCTTGGCTCTGTGAGTCTCTGCTCCCTCCTGCCTAGTGCTTGCCAGAGGCACCTGACAGCTCCACCCTAAATTGAATCCTCTGTAGCCCACATTACAATAATTCGATAATTATAATTATCGTAATTAAATTACAATAATTCAAAACAAATTGAATTACTCCAAAAAGATGCTTTATTATTCTTTCAGTGGACATTTATTGTATGTCTACTATGTGCCAGGTAATGGCTTACCCACTGGATGCTACATACTAAATTTTATAGACAATGTACTCTACTGTAAATTCTATACATCATGTAGGTTAAAATGAGTACCATACCTATATTTTCTATCCTTTATATGTTGTATTAAACATTACACACTACATAGTCTATATACAATGAATAATATACACAATATATTACAAGACTATTATGTATAGTAAAACAATGTTTTGCCATACATAGATTTATAATAGTAAATATACACTGAATGAATATAATACTTATTCAATACCATATTATATTCTAGCAGAGCCTGGTTGTTAAGGATTTATTCTTCCAAATTCTTCCCCTTTCCTAGCCCTGTATTTAAGGGGGTTTTCCTTTTTTTCTTTTTTTTTTTTCCCCACCTGTTGTGGGTTCTTTGGACAGGTGAATTCATTGGCCTATCCCAGTCTGAACTCTAGGACAGAACACACATGGACCTGAGTGTGCCCCAGTAACAGAAAGGCTGACAACTGGCAGTGAACCCCTAGAATTTCAAGGCCAGCCCTGGGTGTAGAGGAAAGTCCACCAGACCTCAAAGCCCACCCGGAGAGGTGGCTGGCACGCTGCCAGGTTCCTAGTACTCTTTTGGTTTTTGGAGAATGAAGTTCAGAGGATCATGAAGTCCCAGAACTGGACAGAAGGGGTGTTAGTGACAGAGTGCCTAGCCCAACTCTCTGGGAAATCACAGGCCCTATTCCCTACTTCCCAGATCATGTAAGACGGGCGTGGGCTCTGACTGCTCGTTAATTCTTAGTGGCAACACTCCCTGCTCTGTTTTCCTGGGTTGTCCCCAGCTTCATTGGTTTTGGAACAGGTAGCCAGAAAGCTTGAGGTCCCTTTCTAAGTGTTTCACCTCCTGAGGATGGATGGATGGATGGAATGGATGGATGGATAGATGGATGAACGCAAGGAAGAAAGAGAGGGATGGAGGGTGTGTGGATGAATGAACGCTCAGAGGGTGGGTGAGTGGATGGATGGACCGAAGGATGGATAAAAGGCAAGGGGCTGGAAACTGTGATCTCCTTCCGCTTCGGGTCGCGGCTCCTGCGCCCTGGCCAGCTGCGGCGCACTAAGGGAGAGTCCGGGGACTTGCCCCGGGTAGGGGCCGCGGCGAGGGCGAGGGGAGCTGAGGAGCGGGAAGTGGGGAGGGAGGGCCTTGGAGGCGGAGAGGAGCGGCGGGCGGGGAGCGGGCGCGGCGGCGGGGAGCGGGCGCCGGCTGCAGCGCAGGCAGGCGCGGGGACGCGATGTCGCCGCCGCCGCCTCCTCGCGGGCCGGGGCTGCGCCGCCGGGGCTGAGCCGCTGCCAGAGCCGCGAGCCGAGAGGCCGCCGGGCGCGCCCGCAAGGCGGGAGGATGGGCTGCGGCGGGAGCCGGGCGGATGCCATCGAGCCCCGCTACTACGAGAGCTGGACCCGGGAGACCGAGTCCACCTGGCTCACCTACACCGACTCGGACACGCCGCCCAGCGCCGCCGGCCCGGACAGCGGCCCCGAGGCGGGCGGCCTGCACGCGGGTGAGTGAGCCCGGCGCCCGCAGCCCCGGGCCGCGGGGAGGGCAGCGGGAAGATTGGGGGCGCCGGGACAGCCAGCAGCCCAGTCCCCCGAGGAATTGATGGGGAGGGGGCCGCGCCGCGCCCGCTGATGGGCAGACAGACCCACGCCCAGGGAGCCGGGTCGATGACACCCATGTAGTCACCCATCTAGTCCCTTGAGCTTCGGGGAACCCATCACTTCTTTACTTGGCCATTGCTTGCTCACTGGCCAGGGATGGATGGGTGGGAGGGCAGCCCACCTCTCTCGCACTCCTATCCCTCCACCACCCACCCTCCGAGCCGCCCAGGTTCACCCCCACCCTCTTTTGGTCCATCTTCCCTCAGGCCACTTGCGTGGCCACCAGTTGGATGACTTGTCCATCCACTGGCCACTTGGCATCTTTCTTCTCGATTTATAGACCAGGCGGCTGGCTGGCATTGCCTGGGTGGAGTCTTCCTCGTCTCTTCCCTTGTCTACCTCTTGGAAAGAAGCCCCCTTGCGGCTTCAAAATCAGAACACAAGTTCAGGGCAGAATAAACGCACTCCTGCCCCCATTGCTAGTTCTGCACTTGAGCTGACTTTTCAAGCGGTCCTTTCACAGTAAAGGACTTCCCTCCCTACCCCGCGGTGCCTCGGGGCTTTATGTGTGGCAGGGCATAAAAGTGAATTTGGAGTATAAATTAAATACTTTTACCTGTCTTATTCCCCACCCAGCGCAAATCTGATAGAAGGAGATGAAAAGAATTTTCTGATTCAGTCACAAGTCAGTATCTTTTCCTTTTGAAAGCAGATACTAATAATTATGGAACAGAGGTGAAAACTGTTGCCATAGACTGATCTTAAATAAGAGATTCGTGAGTTGGTGACATTTAAAGGGAAAAAAACCTCACTATTTACTGCATGGATGTTGTCAAAAGCCTGTTCAATATTAAGATACAATGTTTTAATTGTTTCCTGGCCTCTTTATTGTTAGCATTTTTGAATAATGAAATCCAAAATAAAAATGAAGTAGGTATGAAGCATAATGTATATTATATGGAGGAAGAAAGAAATGTGAAGTACTTTTAAAAGACTGATAATCCTAAATCTATGACTCCTCCATAAGAGCTATCACTTTAATCTTGAGAATAGGTTTTCTCCATCTCTTAGGACCAAAGCTGGCTCCTTTTTCACACAAAATTTGTGATTTGCATTTTAAAAATTGAGAACTGTCTGTGAAAGCTGTTCAAGGCTTAACACTGTATTTGTCTCTAATTTTTCTGACTCAAGATGGCAATTGATGGGTATTTTGTATTGCTGATGCTTTCAGCAAGTTACCAAATGATGTATTGGCTGAATTCAGTGTCACGATGATAAGACATGAGCCTTCCAAAGGGACCTGATGTATGTTAGATGTAACAGCATTTCCCGAGCAAGTATGGTAGTTCTCAGCAGAGTCAAAGGCCAGAGCTGTACTCCAAGGAAATAAAAGTTAAAAGATCTGGCATGAAATAACCCCCTTTGGAATGGTTGCCTTGGTGACTGTCAGTATATGGTGTGCATGTGTGTGTATGCATATGTATGGGTGTGGAGAATTATTATGGGATGGCTAAATATGTACATGTATGGTTCTCATGTCTTTCCAAACATTTATTTCATTTATTACTCCGCCATCCTAACTCATATTCCATCTATCTTAATCAGGTCCCTGAAATAGGTGGGGCCTGGGACGGGCACACTCAGTTACGGTTTCCTGCCCAATGTGGACAGCCCTACCAGGCAGGTGGTCCTGAAGACCTGGATCCTTCAACCCCGGAACAACACCCTGAAATCAGCAAGACTCTTAGATGGGCAGAGTCATTTCAATTCCTTAGAAATTCCTTTTAGTCTCAGGTAGAGAGACATTTATGGATCAAGGCTTCCCTTAGAGCATATTGACATTCCCCAGGGGTTTTGGAAGACTGGCTTGATTCCTGTGGACTTTTCAAACTGGAAACTGGTTATAGTTAGTCAGAGTGGGTCATCAGAGAAAGGTATAAATCTCTTGGTTTTCATTCGCCCTGGGAGATTTGCCAGGATTTACACTTTTTGTACTTTTCTTCCTCTCTGATTCCCCCCCCCCACCTCATTCACTCTCTGCAAGTGCTTTACCCATGAATTCAATGCCAAACTGCTGGAGGGCACCTAATGGTCCATGCCCATAGTGCCTGTGTTGAGATAGGAACCCAGAATGCCACTCTCTCCTGTTTACAGCAATCTTCTTCTGATGGAGGAAGGGTCAATGAAAGAGCTGGATTCAGGAGAGTCCAGATTATAAAATCAACAGAAAATGTTTTTTTTACTAGAGTTCTAGAGTTGGAGAGGGTCTCTGAGGGTCAGTTATCCAAAGCAAATGAGATTCCCAGTTCAATTGTCTCAGTCTGGACACCCCCTCAACACCTTCCCAGCTCTTACCCTGAGTTCCCTTAGTCTCGGGAATCCTTTCTGGGACCCTGGTCACTCTCCTTTAGTGTCAAATTGAAGCCTCCTCTTCTGATCCTCAGGATCTTGGAAGGCAGGGAGTGGATGTAATTCATCTTTGTCTTTTCTGTGCTGACTGCACTGTATACCACGTGTGACACAAAGTTGGGGCTCTATGACTGTTTTCTGAATGAACAGGCACTCTCTCTCTGAACCTGCCCTCCATTCCTATCAGCTCTTCCTAAATGCCCTTCCTCTATGCTCTTCCTTGTATTCCTTGCTATTGAAGTTTTCCCATTTGAACCAGTTTAACCTAGGTTCTCCCAAGTGTCTTTCTGATCCCATATCTCTTTAAAAAGTCCCCCTAATCTTACTGTACTTCCACTGAAACATTTGGCCTGGCCCAAAGATTTCATTTCTTCTGTTGGTCTCCCACACCTCAACTCCCTTGCCCTGTATACTTAGAAGCCCTGTTTAAGCATACCTGCTTTTAAGTCTCATTTCAATTTCTCTCACCCTCATCCAGATTGAGGACATGTTGTTATCAGTACTTGGTGCCACCTTGTCCTGCATCAATGTCACATGACAGTAAATATTTGTTGAATGAATTCCATATCTCACTGTGAGTAGGGAGGGGGCAGTTTCACAAAAGAGTTCTTGCTTCTCTTCTTTACTCAAAAAATGATCCTTAGCCTCTGGTTCTTGTTCTTTAGAGATCATCTCCACCAGCCAACTGAAATGAATTAAATTTTTGGATTTGATTATTATGCAGACCAGTGTTTAAAACTTAGCTGAAGCTTCAGTATTGGATATCTAATGCTTCTTTGTGTTACCAAAGTCTGTGTCTCTGTCATAGAAGGAAATTAAATTGGTTGGTCCAAATGATTTTTGTCCTCATAAAAATCAGTTTGCTGGATTGATTTTTACTTCTGTTCTCTAATGGGGTCTCCAAAAAGAGGTTACCATGACTCAGCCTTGCTCAGCCATCCTATGCATTAATAACTTCCTAGCTTCACCTGGATGTAATCACAAGTCTTTTAAATTGCATCCTTAAGTGCCCCCTTTTGGACTGTTAGAGTTTTTTTTTTTTTTTTTTCCCGCTAATTTCCCTAGAGAATAAAACATTTTTTTTGCTAATTTCCCTCGAGAATAAAACATTTTCAATTTCTCTAAAAGTACTAAAGTTTAATAACCAGTATCTATACAGAACTTCAATTAATCTACAAGAAAAAAACCAACAATCCCATACATCAATGGGGAAGAGAGATGAATAGAATCTTCTCTAAAGATGATAGACAAATGGCCAGTAAACACTTGAAAAAATGCTCATCATCCTTAATTATTAAAGAAATGCAAATTAAAACCACCCTGAGATACCATCTAACTCCAGTGAGAATGGCCTATATCACAAAATCTCAAGATTGCAGATGCTGG
>CAUYRH010071914.1:0-19558 GCA_963574655.1 Perodicticus potto
TATAACAACTGTGGTTGTCACTATTATTGTCACACTTATTATAATTCATATATAAATTGAGCTCATGCTTAGTAAGCGCTTTTAAAAATTGAGAATTATCAACAGTGGGGCATGGGGGAAGGAGAGAGCAGACAGAGAAGGGGGTAGGGGGCAAGGGAAAGAAAACAAAAAAAAAAAAAAAGAAAAGAAAATAGTGACTAACTTTCATATAAACTGGATTCAATTTTGACCAAAATACATTACTTAAACATTAATTTTTTAATTCAACTTGTCAATATGTTGTTTAGGATATTGCATCCTCATTTATAAGTGAAACACGTTTGTAATTTCCCTTTATAACAATATATTTTCTCCAATTTCAATATCTGGTGTATCCAGATCAAGTAGAATGATATTGAATTATTTCTTCTTTTTTTTGTTGTTTATAAGATTTCTGGAATTGCTTGTTTTGTAAAATCATTGTGGTCTATGAGTTTATGATAGTTTGAACTTTGTTATTTAATTTAATTCATTGCTTAATTACTGTTTTCCTATGAAATGATTATACTGTGGTTAATATGTTAGCATAGCAGTATTCCCAGATAGTTTTTTGTTTGTTGGGAGGTTGGGCTTTGCGGGGCAAAGTTAATACTTTGCATGAAAATTTTATTTTATAACAGTGAAATTGCTTTCTCTGTTGTCTTGTGATTTTTTTTGATGTGAAATTTAAGTTTTTGTGTGAGTAGTACTATTATACCTATCTTGAGTGTCTTGCTTGTACTGTATCACATCATACCTTTGTTTATTTCTTTTTTTTTTTTTTTTGAGACAGAGCCTCAAGTTGTCACCCCGGATAGAGTGCTGTAGCATCACAGCTCACCACAACCTCCAATTCCTGGGCTCAGGTGAGTCTCCTGCCTCTGCCTCCCAAGTAGCTTGGGACTACAGGCGCCCGGCACAACACCCGGCCATTTTTTGGTTGCAGCCGTCATTGTTGTTTGGCAGGTCCGGGCTGGATTCCAGAACCCGCCAGCTCAGGTGTACATGGCTGGTGCCTTAGTCCATTGAGCCACAGGCGCTGAGCTGAAAACTTTTTTTTTTTTGCAATTTTTGGCGGGGGCTGGGTTTGAACCCGCCACCTCTGGCATATGGGGCTGTTGCCCTACTCCTTTGTGCCACAGGCACCGCCCGAGTGTAAGATATTTTGAATAGTGGAATCTTCAAGCATTGCTGACAAACCAATAGATTTCTCAGAGAAATAATGATACTTGATACCAATTTTATTTTGTTCCAGATTCTCATTGTTGCATCTGCTAGTCTTGAAAGTAGAAAGCAAAGATTTTTCTTGCTTGGGCCTTTGGAACTTACCTATATTCATTTTACCATTTCCAGGAATTTTCCTTTAGATGCATATACTGGAGCCCACTGTTGAGGGTCCATGGGGTGGGGTTGCCTTAGAAGTAAACACCCTTATAATAATCTCTGGTTTTGGTCTTTTAAAACTAATCCTCTCATTTTGGGCTTGCTGTAATAACAGCATTACTCTGAGGCTGAATACTTTCCCCTTATAGTTTCCTCTGGAAAAATGAATTGTTCTGTTTTTTGGTCAAAATATTTATACTTGCCAATTTATTCTTACTTTTGAATCTCTGCTTGGTTTATTTAATATTGTATGTTTAAAAGTATATGTTAATAACCCAAATTCTGATTATCATGCTTTTCCAACGTTCAAATTAGCAAGTGGGATTGGTGTTTACCGCTTAAATCCCTTAGTTCATGATCTTTTTGCACAAATCTAAAGAGGCACTATATTAAATTAGTTAATTGCCTTTGGTTGTATTTGACTTTTGGATTGTAGAGAAAAAGAATTTCCTTTTTAAGAGCTCAGTGACGTGACTATATTTGTGATATGGGTGGAAAGACTTGAGTATGAGAGTTCAGTCCATATTCTTCTAGGCTTTCGGAGAGCCCAGGAAACATTTAAAATGGCTGAAGTGATTTCTTGTGGAATGTTTTTATGATTTGCTATCTGTGCACAGTGATGTGAAAGTGATGGATAAAGGCATATTTGTGGTAATGGGACTGTTTTAGCCTTTTCATAGTCTGCAGAGGGCTGAAAAATTGGTTTCAGGTAGTGGTTTCACTTCTTTGCTTAGAGGGCTTCATGGGCAAAAGTTTCTTCAGAAAGAATTCGTGTGTCTGTTTTAACAAAGCAAATTTCCCTATCATATAACATGGAGAATAAATATCTTGTTAATTTTTATTTTTTTGAGACAGAGTCTCAGTTATCCTTGTAGAGTGCTGTGGCTCCATAGCTCACTGTAACCTCAAACCCCTTGGCTCAAGCTATCCTCTTATCTCAGCTTCCTGAGTAGTTGGGACTATAGGCATCTGCCACAATGCCTGGCTGGTTTTTCTATTTTTCGTAGAGACAGGGTCTCTCTCTTGCTCAGGCTGGTCTCAAATTCATGAACTAAAGCAATCCACTTGCTTTGGCCTCCCAGAGTGCTGGGATTATTACAGGTATGAGCCACCATGCTCAACCTAAATAATCATCTTAATGTTTTAGCTTAAACTGTTGAAGTGATGGTAAAATATTTTGATGTCATTGTTTTGTTCACATATTATGCCAGTGTGTAAACTTACCTGATTTCAAAATATGTTTTTGAATCTAGAAACATATCAAACATTGTGCGGCTTGCCCTCTAAAACTAGTGTGAGAGTGACTTCTCAAGTTTCTTCAGGATGCCTGCAGCACTTGTGGAGAATAGCCAGGTTATTTGTGAAGTGTGGGCCAGCAATCTAGAAGAAGAGATGAGGAAGATACGAGAAATCGTGCTCAGTTACAGTTATATTGCCATGGTAAGGAACTTTACACTATTTAACTCAACTTTTATTTATTTATTTATTTATTTAGACAGAGTCTCACTTTGTCGCCCTCAGTAGAGTACATGGTGTCACAGCTCATAGCAACCTCCAGCTCTTGGGCTCAAGCGATTCTCTTGCCTCAGCCTCCCAAGTAGCTGGGACTACAGGTGCCCTCCAAAACACCTGGCTATTTTTTTTTTTTTTTTTGTAGATACAGAGTCTTACTTTATTGCCCTCGGTAGAGTGCCATGGTGTCACACAGCTCACAGCAACTCCTGGGCTTAGGCGATTCTCTTGCCTCAGCCTCCCAAGTAGCTGGGACTACAGGTGCCTGCCACAACACCTGGCTATTTTTTTGTTGCAGTTTGGCCAGGGCAGGGTTTGAACCCATCACCCTCGGTATATGGGGCCAGCGCCCTACCTACTGAGCCACAGACACTGCCCACCTGGCTATTTTTTGTTGCAGTTGTCTTTGTTGTTTAGCTGGCTTGGGCTGGGTTGGAACCCACCACCCTCAGTGTATGTGGCTGGCACCGTAACCACTGTGCTATAGGTGCCGAGCCAAGATTCTTTTTTTTTAATTTCAGAATGTTAGGGGGTACACATATTTTGTTTACACATTTTGTTTTTGTACAGATTGAGTCAAAGTTATAAATGTGCCCTTAATCCAGATAAGTGTGCCCTGTATCCAGTGGGTGTGAATTTACCCATCCCCTTAAGGTAGAATTTTATGCCCAAGTTTCGGACTTGTCATGTAACTTATAAATTGAAGTAAAATTTTATTTATAAATTGTCAAATCAGCATCCACTATTTTGTGAAATTTTATGTTGAGAGATTTTTTTCCTTTTTCAGGACACAGAATTTCCAGGTGTTGTGGTACGACCAATTGGTGAATTTCGTAGTTCCATAGATTACCAGTATCAGCTTTTGCGGTGCAATGTTGACCTTTTAAAAATTATCCAGCTGGGTCTTACATTCACGAATGAGAAGGGAGAATATCCTTCTGGAATCAATACTTGGCAGTTTAACTTCAAATTTAACCTTACGTAAGTGTCTGAGACACTTCTCAGTGTTGTTCTTAGATCTCACTACATTGTGCTAATTTCTAACTGATTTTATTAATTTTAAGTTTTGTTTCCACTGAACCCAGGTAAGTATTAGATAGAGCAATCAAGCAAGGGATGGCATAGGGAATCTCAAAAAAGTAAAGTCCTTATTTTCTGTGAATTCACAGAAAATGCAAATAAAATAAGCCTCAGGCTTGGCACCCGTAGCTCAGCGATTAGGGCGCTGGCCACTTGGACCAGGGCTGGTGGGTTCAAACCCGGCCTGAGCTTGCTAAAAACAAACAAACAAAATAGCTGAGCTTTGTACAGGCACCTATAGTCTACAGTACAGGGAGGCTGAGGCAAGAGAATCCCTCGAACCCAAGAGTCTAAGGTTGCTGCGAGCCGTGACGCTATGGCATTCTACCGAGGGCGACATAGTGAGACTCTGTCTCTCTTTTTTTTTTTTTGCGATAGTTTCACTATGTTGCCCTCGGTAGAGCACTGTGGTGTCACAGCTCACAGCAACCTCAGACTCTTGGGCTTAAGCGATTTTCTTGCCTCAGCCTCCCAAGTAGCTGGGACTACAAGCGCCCACCACAACGCCCGGCTATTTTGCTTTTCTTTTTCTTTTTCTTTTTTTTTTTTTTTTGAGACAGAGCCTCAAGCTGTTGCCCTGGGTAGAGTGCCGTGGCATCACAGCTTGTAGCAACCACCAACTCCTGGGCTTAAGCGATTCTCCTGCCTCTGCCTCCGAAGTAGTTAGGACTATAGGTGTCTGCCACAATGCCCGGGTGTTTTTTTTTTTTTGGTTGCAGCCATCATTGTTGCTTGGCGGGCCCGGGATGGATTCCAACCCGCCAGCTCAGGTGTATGTGGCAGGCACCAAGCCCCGGCTATTTTTGTTGTTGCACTTGTCATTGTTTACCAGACCCGTATGGCCAGTGCCGCCCTGTTTTTTTTTTTTTACTGCACCCACCTGCCAGAATGCCCAGATTTTTTTTTGTGGTAGTTGTCATTGTTTTTTAACAGGCCCTGGTCGGGTTTGAAACTACCACTTCCGGTGTTATGTGGCTGGCGCCCTGACCACTGAACTATGGTGCCAAGCCAGTGAATTATTTCTTTTTTTTTTTTTAGAAACAGAATATCACTTTGTCACTCTCAGTAGAATGCCGGGGCATTACAGCTCACAGCAACCTCCAGCTCTTGGGCTGCTCAGGTGATTCTCTTGCCTCAGCCTTCCAAGTAGCTGGGACCACCTGCCACAACGCCCGGCTATTTTTTTGTTGCAGTTTGGCTGGGGCCGGGTTTGAACCCACCACCCTTGGTATATGGGGCCGGCACCCTACTCACTGAGCCACAGGAGCCGCCCATACTGAATGAATTATTTCTTAATAAAACTGTTTAAAATAACAAAGTAAAGTCGAGTTTCCAGTTGTAGTTAGAAGATCGTTGTAATTTAAATTATAATTTGAATTGTAATTGTCATTTCTATTATTTTTTTTTTTTTTTGAGACAGTTTCACTTTGTCACCTTTGGTAGAGTGCTGAGGCTCCAGCTCTTGGGCTTAGGCTATTCTCTTGCCTCAGCCTCCCGAGTAGCTGGGACTACAGGCGCCTGCCATAACGCCTGAATATTTTTTTGTTGTAGTTTGGCCGGGGCGGGGTGGGAACCTGCCACCCTTGGTATATAGGGCCTAGGCCCTGCTCACTGAGCCACAGACGCCGCCCAATTCTGTCATTTCTTGCTAATGAAACTGGGTCAGTCATCTCACCTTCTGTAATTGAGTTTTTATTTAACAGGGTTTTTAGAACCCATCATAATAGAAGTATGAATAGAAAGTAGATGTTAATCAAGCGTAGTCAAATCTGAAGGCTGATAGAAGGCAAATTTTGAGGTAATGAAAAAAATTGGGATGAGCATGGTGACTCATGCCTATAATTCTAGCATTCTGGAAGGCTCAGTCTGGTGGATTGCCTGAACTTAGTTTAAGACCAGCCTGAGCAAAGAGACATTCTGTCTCTACTAAAAGTGGAAAACTAGCTGTGTTGTTATGGTGGGTGCCAGTAGTCCCAGTTACTCAGAAGGCCGAGATAAGAGGATTGCTTGAGCCCAGGGTGACTGAATGAGACTCTCTCTCTCTCAAAAAATAATAACATTTACAGAGAGAGAAAGAATGAAGGAGGGTTGGGGAAAGGAAGAGCAGAGAGAGGGAAGGAGTGAGGGGGGTGGAGTCTTGGTGTGTGCCACACCTTTTGGGGGCAAAACACAATTGTAAGAGGGACTTTACTTAACAAATGCAATCTGTGTAACCTGGTTTCTTGTACCCTCAATCCCCAACAATAAAAAAAATAATAATAATAACATTTACCTTCTTAATTGTTTTAAAGTGTTAAATAAATTCAGATTGTTGTGAAAGATTTCTAGAATTTTTTAATCATGTTAAACTCACTAAACAACAATTCACCTTCTCTCTCCCCCCTAGTTTTTGGTAACCACCATTCTATTCTATTTTTGTTTTTGTTTTTTTTTGAGACAGAGCCTTACTCTATCACCTTGGGTAGGCGCTGTGATGTTACAGCTCACAGCAACCTCAAAGTCTTGGGCTTGAGCAATCCTCTTGCCTCTGCCTCCTGAGTAGCTGGGACTATAGGCAGCCACCACAACGCCTGGCTATTTTTAGAGATAGGGTATCATTCTTACTCAGGCTAGTCTTGAACTCCTAAGCTCAGGTTATCCTCCTAGAATATTAAGATTACACGTATGAGTATTTGTTCCCATTTCCACCATTATACTTTGTTTCTATGACTTTTTTTTTTTGAGACAGAGTTTCACAATGTTGGTAACGCTAGCCCTGACATCCTGGGCTCAAGAAGAGATCTTTCTATCTCAGTCTCCTAGGTAGCTGGGATTACAGGCCCACATCACTATGCCTGGCTAATATTTATTTTTTTATTTACTTTTTTTTTTTTGAGACAGAGTCCGAAGCTGTCACCAAAGTGTATTACTTATTTTTTGTTGAGACAGAGTCTGACCCTGTGCCCTGAGCAGAGTGCAGTGGTGTCATAGCTCACTGCAACCTCAGACTCATCCGTGAGCATTCCTTGGCCTTAGCCTCCTGAAGCCGCTGGGATTACAAGAGCTCATTGCAGCACCTGGCTGGGTTTTTTTTTTTTTCCGAGACAGAGTCTCAAGCTATCGCTCTGGGTAGAGTACTGTGGCGTCACAGCTCACAGCAACCTCCAACTCCTGGGCTTAAGCGATTCTCTTGCCTCAGCCTCCCAAGTAGCTGGGACTACAGGTGCCCACCACAACGTCCAGCTGTGTTTTGGTTGTAGTTGTCATTGTTGTTTGGCAGGGCTGGGCTCGATTCGAACCTGCCAGCTCTGTGCTATAGGTGCTGAGCCCGTTTTTTTTTCTTTTTTTCCTTAATGAGTCCAGGTCTCACTCTCGCTCAGGCAAGTCTTGAACTCCTGAGCTCAAGCAATTGTCCCACCTCAGACTCCCACAGTGGTGGGATTACAGGCGTGAGCCACTGCTCCTGCCCATTTCTTTATTTATGAGACAGAATCTCAAACTGTCGCCCTGGGTAGAGTGCTGTAGCATCATAGCTTACAGCAACCTCCATCTCTAGGGCTCAAGTGATCCTCTTGCCTCAGTTTTTTCTACATAGTAGAGACGGGGTCTTGTTCTTGCTCAGGCTGATCTCGAACTTGTGAGCTCAAGCAGTCCACCCTGAGCTCCAGCTTGGCACCCCAGTGTGCTAGGATTATAGGCATGAACCACTGTGCCTGGCCTTTTAATTTTTATATTTTTTATAGAAACAGGATCTCTATCTTGCTCAGGCTGGTCTTGAACTCCTGCCTTCAAGCAGTCTTCCTGCCTCAGCCTCCCAAAGTGCTGGGATTACAGATGTGAGCCACTATGCCCAGCCAGCCAACAGTGGTTTTAATTTAGTGGAAAAAAGTTAAGATCATAATGGTTTTCTTTCTGATTGGCTAACCAAAGTTTACATGAAAATGCAAATGTAGAAAAGGAATTCTTTAGCTTATTTTCCTTTTTTTGTATTATATGATATTATATTTCTGTGGTTAAATTAATGGATATATCTTTATAGTGGAGTATTATGCCAGAGTTACAAAGAACATGTTTTATCTGTGAATATGGATCTGGAAAGATGATTATTTATTTTATTTTATTTTATTTTATTTTTTTGAGACAGAGCCTCAAGCTGTCACCCTGGATAGAGTGCTGTGGCATCACAGCTCACAGCAAACTCAAACTCTTGGGCTTAAGCGATTCTCTTGCCTCAGCCTCCCAAGTAGCTGGAACTCCAGGCACCCGTCATAACGCCTGGCTTTTTTTTTTTTATTTAAAAGATAAGAAGGTCTTACTTTGTTCCCTATTTCCCAGGCTGATCTTGAAGTCCTGGGCTTAAGGGATCTTCTCATCTCAACCTCTCCAGTAGCTAGGATTACAGGCAGGGACTACACGTGCCATTTTTTCTTTCTTTCTTTTTTTTTTTTTTGAGACAGAGTCTCACTATATTGCCCTTGATAGAATACCGTGGTGTCACAGCTCACAGCAACCTCAAACTCTTGGACTCAAGCGATTCTCTTGCCTCAGCCTCCTAAGTAGCTGAGACTACAGGTGCCCCCCACAACTCCCAGCTATTTTTTGTTACAGTTGTCGTTATTGTTTTAGCTGGCCTGGGCTGGGTTCAAACCTGCCAGCTTCATCGTATATGGCTGGCACTGTAAGCACTGTGCTACAGGCGCCGAGCCCTGGAAAGATGATTATTGATGTATAGATGTAGGTATGTGTGTGCAGACAGAGAAAATAGTTTATTTTTTTTTATTTTTATTTTTTTTTCAGAGAAAATAGTTTAAAAGAATATATAAACTATTATTTCTGTGGGATAGCATAATAAGAACACTTTTTTTTCATCTTTTGTTATTTTTAGTATTTTCTTTTTGTTTTGAAACAGAGTCTCAAGCTATCATCCTGGGTAGAGTCTTGTGGCATCATAGATTATAGCAAGCTCCAACTTGGGCTCAAGCTATCCTCTTGCCTCAGTTTTTTTTTTTTTATTATATTTTTAGTAGTCACGGGGACTCGCTTTTGTTCAGGCTGGTCTTAAACTCATGAGCTCAAGCAATCCACCTGCCTAGGCCTCCCACAGTACTAGGATTACATGTGTGAGCCATCATGCCTGCCTATTTTTAATATTTTCATGTTGGTTGATTTTTTTTTTTTTTTTTTCTGAGACAGAGTCTCACTCTGTTGCCCAGGCTAGAGTGCCATGGCATCAGCCTAGCTCATTGTAACTCATACTCCTGGGTTCAAGTGATCCTTCTGCCTCAGTCTTCTAAGTAGTTAGCTGGGACTATAGGTACCTGCCATGACACCTGGCTAATTTTTCTATTTTTAGTAGAGACAGGGTCTTGTTCTTGCTGAGGCTGATCTTAAACTCCTGAGCTCAAGTGATCATTCCCCTTCTAGGCTCCAGACTGCTAGGATTAGCCTCCAGTCTAGGCTCCAGACTGCTAGGTGGGAGCCAGCTTGCCAGCTGACTTTTTTTTTAAGACAATGAGCGAATATGTATCTTTTATAATTAGAAAATTTAGTCTATGGAGGAAAATTCCATTTTCTTTTCTTGTTTTTTTGAAAATTCCATTTTCTGGCTCAGCGCCTATGGCTCAATGGGCTAAGGCGCCAGCCACATACACCTGAGCTGGCGGGTTCGAATCCAGCCCGGGCCCACCAAACAACAATGGTGGCTGCAACCAAAAAATGGCCGGGCGTTGTGGCAGGCGCCTGCAGTCCCGGCTACTTGGGAGGCAGAGGCAAGATACTCGCTTGAGCCCAGAAATTGGAGGTTGCTGTGAGCTGTGATGCCTCAGCACTCTATCCAGGGTGACAGCTTGAGGCTCTGTCTCAAAAAAAAAAAAGAAAATTCCATTTTCTATTTGTAATAGAAATAAGATGATCTTTGAATGCTTGCTGAAAGGCTAGAATGAACTTGTTCTTTTTTTTTTTTTGAGACAGAGTCTCACCATATCACCTTTGGTAGAGTATAGTGGCGTCACAGCTCACAGCAACCTCAAACTCTTGGGCCTAAGCTATCCTCTTGCCTCAGCTTCCCAAGTAGCTGGGACTACAGGTGCTTGCCATAACACCCAGTTATTTTTTGGTTGTAGTTGTCATTGTTGTACTTTTCTGTCTAGCTGGCAGGCCTGGGCTGGATTCAAACCCAAAAGCTCTGGTGTATGTGGCTGGTGCTCTTGCCACTAAGCTACAGGCACCAAGCAAACTTACCTATTCTTAAATTATGAAAGACATTTCAAGATGCTTGTAATATAATTATGTATAAGGTAATGGTAATATTGTTGCTCACTGCTTTGGTTTCATTATCCACGACCTAATAAGTGAACACCTTGTTTTTTAGAGAAGACATGTACTCCCAGGATTCCATAGATCTCCTTGCTAACTCAGGACTGCAGTTTCAGAAGCATGAAGAAGAAGGGATTGACACATTGCACTTTGCAGAGCTGCTTATGACATCAGGAGTGGTTCTCTGTGACAACGTCAAATGGCTGTCATTTCACAGGTCATTCCCAGAGAATGTGTGTCTTTCTCCCTTTGGCTACAGTGAAGCAGGGAATTGAATACTTAGTCATTTCTGCAGTGCAGTTGGCTCTATTCTATTCATCAGTTGCAGTTAGAAGATTAAATTTAAGTTTTAACTTAAATTTATGTTTTAGTTTTGCAGAAAATATTTTGGTTTGTTTCACACAGTATCAGACTCTGTCCTGTGGCCATTGGTGGTTATAATTTGATTCCAGGTGGAAATATGGAGGGTGAAAAGGGTTACTGCGCTTGTTTTCTTCTAAGTGTCTATCCTACAGTTTCCCCAGGTACTTGAAAGGAGATGTCATTTTATCTTTTCTTTTCTTCTTTTTTTTTTTTTCTGGAGACAGAGCCTCAAGCTGTCGCTCTGGGTAGAATGCTGTGGCATAACAGCTCACAGCAACCTCCAAGTCCTGGACTCAAGCAATTCTCCTGCCTCCACCTGCCTAGTAGCTGGGACTACAGGCGCCCGCCACAACACTCTGCTAATTTTTGTTGCAGCCATCATTGGTGTTTGGCGGGATTAGGCTGGATTTGAACCTGCCAGCTCAGGTGTATGTGGTTGGTGCCTTAGATGCTTGAGCCACAAGCGCTGAGTCATTTTATCTTTTCTGTGCTCCTGGATTTTTGATGAATCAAATCCACATTTATAAACCTTTGTCTCCCATACTGGTCTTGTTATTTAATAGACGGTTTGGATTACAGCAGGGTAAACTACTCTAACACTGAAAGTTCCTAACATGAGGTAGCATTAGAAGCTTTGAGAAATAAAGTGGTTTCATGCTGGGGCTGGTAATTGCTGCTTTTTTACCTCCATGCTTTATTCTTTCCTTGTAGTGGCTATGATTTTGGCTACATGGTAAAGTTGCTTACAGATTCTCGTTTGCCAGAAGAAGAACATGAATTCTTTCATATCCTGAACCTTTTCTTTCCATCCATTTATGATGTGAAATACTTGATGAAGAGTTGTAAAAATCTTAAGGTATGCAGTGTTTTCTTAATGCCAGTAGCAAAAAAGAACCCCCCAAAACAGGCTTAATTTTGCTTTGTTGTTATGTGTTCAGCATATGTTCTTTTTTTTTTTTTGAGACAGAGTCTTACTATGTCATCCTCATAGAGTACCAGAGTACTGTGGTGTCAAGCTTACAGTAACCTCCAACTTCTAGGCAACTCCTTAGCAATTCTCTTGCCTCAGCCTCCCAGTAGCTGGGACTATAGGCATCTACCCCAACAACTGGCTATTTTTTGGTTGCAGTTGTCATTGTTGTTTAGGCAGGCCTGGGCCAGGCTTAAACCTGCCAGCCTCGGTGTATGTGGCCGGCGCCCTACTCACTGAGCTACAGGTGCCAAGCCTCAGCGTATGTTCTTGAGTGCCTGCACTAGGGATGTGCTAGAAAGGTGTAATAAAGAGCTGATATGCACAGCTATTTGTGTGGTTGGTAGCCCTCTGCTTTCCTCATCCTAAGGCAGCATTCTTTACTTGAGGCCTGTGAGCTTAGTCAAACAGTTGGCAGCATGAAGTCTACAGTTTGTTAGGGAAGGGGTTTACTGTAGTGAACCATGGTCTCAGCTGAGGGCTTCATTTTTTTTTAAGGAGATATGGTCTTGCTGTGTTGCCCAAGTGGGCCTTGAACTCCCCAAGTAATCCTTCTGCCCCAACCTTCTGGGAACTGAGACTACAAGCATGTGCCTGGCTCTCAGAGGGGCTCTTAATCCTAGACATTTTAAGAGCTCATTGCCCTAATAAATTTTTTTTTTTTTTTTTTTTTGTAGAGACAGAGTCTCACTTTATCACCCTCGGAAGAGTGCCATGGTGTCACACAGCTCACAGCAACCTCCAACTCCTGGGCTTAGGCGATTCTTTTGCCTCAGCCTCCCGAGTAGCTGGGACTACAGGTGCCCGCCACAATGCCCAGCTATTTTTTGGCTGAGGCCGGGTTTGAACCCGCCACCTTCGTTATATAGGGCTGGCGCCCTACTTAATGAGCCACAGGCACGGCCCATAAATTGTTAATATAGAGATTTACTATCTAGAATTGGATTAGCATTTACTATTTCCTTATCCTTGTTTTTCAGTAATTTTTATTTTACTTTATTCTTTTTTTTTTTTTTTTTTTTTTTTTGAGACAGAGCCTCAAGCTGTCACCCTGTATAGAGTGCGGTGGCATCACAGCTCATAGCAACCTCCAATTCCTGGGCTCAAGCGAGTCTCCTGCCTCCGCCTCCCAAATAGCTGGGACTACAGGTGCCCACCACAATGCCCGGCCATTTTTTGGTTGCAGCTGTCGTTGTTTGGCGGCCCAGGCTGGATTCGAACCCGCCAGCTCAGGTGTACATGGCTGGTGCCTTAGCACCACAGGCGCCGAGTCTTTTTATTTTTTATTTTTTATTTTTGAGACAGAGTCTCACTTATTAACCCTCGGTAGAGAGCTGTGGTGTCACAGCTCACAGGAACCTCCAACTCCTTGGGCTTAGGCGATTCTCAAGCCTCAGCCTCCTGAGTAGCTGGGACTACAGGCGCCCGCCACAATGCTTGGCTATTTTTTTGTTGCAGTTTGGCTGGGGCCGGGGCTGGGTTTGAACCTGCCACCCTTGGTATATGGGGTTGGTGCCTTACCCACTGAGCCACAGGCACCGTCCCCTATTTTATTTTATTCTATTTTTATTTATTTTTTTGAAACAGAGTCTCACTTTGTCATCCTTAATAGAGTGCTGTGGTGTCGTAGCTCCCAGCAACATCAAACTCTTGGGTTCAATTGATCCTCTTGCCTCAGCTTCCCAATTAACTGGGACTACAGGTGCCTGCCACAGTGCCTCGCTATTCTTAAGTTTTTTTTTTTGTTTTTTTTTTGAGACGGAGTCATATTTTCTTGCCCTCTGTAGAGTGCCAGCCGTGGTGTCATAGCTCACAGCCACCTAAAACTCTTGGATTCAAGTGATCCTCTTGCCTCAGCCTCCAGAGTAGGTAGGACTGTAGGCACCTACCACAACACCCAACTATTTTTTAGAGATGGGATCTCACACTTGTTTAGGCTGGTCTCGAACCTGTGAGCTCAGGCAATCCACCCGCCTCAGCCTCCCAGAGTGCTAGGATTATAAGCACGTGAGCTACTGTGCACGACCTTGCCTGGCTATTTTTAGAGATAGGGTCTCGCTGTTGCTCAAGCTGGTCTTGAACTTGTGAGATCAGGCAATCCACCTGCCTCGGCATCCCAGAATGCTGGGATTACAGGCATGAGCTATGGAGCCTGGCCTCAGTAATTTTGATTTTAAAGGCAGAGATCTGGCAAAATTAACAATATAGAAAAGAAAGGAACAAAAAGTAGAAGGCAACAAAATGTACCATTTGGAAAAAAGGAAGACGAGTTAAGGGCTAAAAGGGGGTTAATAAGGACTGGAAATGGCTTGTTCTCACTCCTTGCCATCAGAATGAAGTGAATTTGCAAATGGACTCCATTGGTGGTTATGTTGAATTTGTAATATTATCTTTGTTTTCCTTACATCTCCAGGGAGGTCTTCAGGAAGTTGCTGATCAGTTGGATTTGCAGAGAATTGGAAGGCAGCACCAGGCAGGTTCAGACTCCTTGCTGACAGGAATGGCGTTCTTCAGGATGAAAGAGGTAAGCTCCCTTGAATGTGAGGGACTCTCTGCAGTAACTTCTTGAAGGCTGAGGAGGTGCATGATCTTTGTGGAAATAAAAGAAAAATTTATTTATTTATTTTATTTATTTATTTTTTTGAGACAGAGTTTCACTATGTCACCCTCAGTAGAGTGACATGGCATTACACCTGACAGCAACCTCAAATTCTTGGGCTTAAGCAATTCTCTTGCCTCAGCCTCCCAAGTAGCTGGGATTATAGGCGCTATCACAACACCCAGCTATTTGCATTTGTCATTGTTGTTTAGCTGGCCAGGCCAGGTTTGAACCCGTGGTGCATGTGACCGGCGCCCTAACCACTGTGTACGGGTGCTAAGCCTGAACATTTTTTTTTTTTTTTTTTTTTTGAGACAGAGCCTCAAGCTGTCGCCCTGGGTAGAATGCTGTAGCATCACAGCTCACAGCAACCTCCAATTCCTGGGCTCAAGCGAGTCTCCTGCCTCTGCCTCCCAAGTAGCTGGGACTACAGGCGCCCGCCACGATGCCCGGCCATTTTTTGGTTGCAGCCGTCATTGTTGTTTGGCAGGCCCGGGCTGGATTCGAACCCGCCAGCTCAGGTGTACATGGCTGGCGCCTTAGCCTGTTGAGCCACAGGCGCCGAGCCAAGCCTGAACGTTTATAGTTTCTTTTGGATGTTGATGGTCACGTTGAAAGTAGTTGTTTTTTGTTTACTATGGTGTTGAACATGTCAAATGTAGTTAGGCAAAAGCAGCTTTCTGAAGTGAAAGCTACTTTAGAATACCTAAGTATTCTTTTTTTTTTTTGAGACAGAGTTTTATGGGTGCTGCCTGTCGCCCAGTGAGTAGGGCGCCGGCCCCATATACCGAGGGTGGCAAGTTCAAACCCGGCCCTGGCCAAACTGCAACAACAAAAAAATAGCCGGGCATTGTGGCAGGCGCCTGTAGTCCCAGCTACTTGGGAGGCTGAGGCAAGAGAATCGCCTAAGCCCAGGAGTTGGAGGTTGCTGTGAGCTGTGTGACGCCAGGGCACTCTACTGAGGGTGACAGAGTGAGACTCTGTCTCTACAAAAAAAGAAAAAAAGAGAGAAACAGTTTTATTTGTCGTCCTTGGTAGAGTGCCATGGCATCACAACTCACAGCAACCTCAAACTCTTGGTCCTAAGCATTTTCTTGTCTCAGCCTCCCAAGTAGCTAGGACTACAAGTACCTGCCACATTGCCTGGCTATTTTTAGAGAAGAGGCCTTGCTCTTACTCTGGCTACTCTTGAATTCCTAAGCTCAAGCAATCTACCTGCCTCGGTCTCCCCAGAGTGCTGAGATTATAGGCGTGAGCCACCATACCTGGCCTGTAATACGTAAGTGTTCCTTAGTATACCCAAGTCCAGAAGCGTACTTGGGGTCTTCCTAGCAGCTCAAATTCTTTTAATTATTTGCTATTTTTTTCTTCAGATTTATTTTCTTTACTTTTCCTTTTGTTCCTTCCCTTTCTGTTTCCATTTCCCTTTCCTTCTCCATTTCCATTTCCTTTCTCAGTCACCCAGACTGGAGTTCAGTGGCACAATCATAGCTCCCTGTAACCTTGAACTCTTAGGCTCAAGCAATCCTCCTGCCTCAACCTCCTGAGTAGCTGGGATTATAGCCATGAGCCACCATACCTGGCTAGGTTTTAACAATCTTTTGTAGAGAGGGGTCTTGCTATGTTGCCCAGGCTGGTCTCTTGGGCTCAAGCAGTAATCCTCTGTCAGCCTCCCCAAAGTGCTAGGATTATAGGCATGACCACCAGGCCTGCCCTCTGATTTCCATAATAGGAATACTTTTTTTTGGGGGGGGGAGAGACAGAGTCTCACTTTATCGCCCTCGGTAGAGTGCCGTGGCATCACACAGCTCACAGCAACCTCCAACTCTTGGGCTTAGGTGATTCTCTTGCCTTAGCCTCCGGAGTAGCTGGGACTACATATGCCTGCCACAACGCCTGGCTATTTTTTTGTTGTTGTAGTTTGGCCAGGTCTGGGTTTGAACCCGCCACCCTCGGTATATGGGGCTGGTGCCCTACTCACTGAGCCACAGGCGCTGCCCGGGAATACTTTTGTTAGATCATTTACTTAGGTTATGCTAAGTTCTGTTAATTATTTATTTATTTATTTTTAGAGACAGAGTCTATCACCCTCGGTAGATTTCCTGGCGTCACAGCTTACAGCAACCTCCAACTCTTGGGCTTAGGTGATTCTCTTGCCTCAGCTTCCTGAGTAGCTGGGACTACAGGCGTCCGCCACAACACCCGGCTATTTTTTTGTTGCAGTTCGGCCGGGGCATGATTTGAACCTACCACCCTCAGTATATGGGGCCAGCGCCCTACTCACTGAACCACAGGTGCCGCCCAATTCTGTTAATTATTAAATATAATGCTGAGTTTACTATAACACAGTGCAAAGACTCTAGTGAATTTCTTTACTCAGGTTTTAAAATATATTTGAAAAGGTAGAGGGAGTGAGAAACTACTTCGCAAAATTAAAGTGGCGATTGTGTTGATACTTTTGAGTAACAGAGTAATAACTGTTAACAGGGACATGGATCTCCTTTTCGGAGCAAAGACTGTGGAGAGGGGTGGATAGTATGTTTTCTCTTTGTTACTCTTAATTATAAACCATGTGCTGGGAAATGTTCTAGGTCAGTAGTTCCCAACTGGGGATGATTTTGCACCTTCCCTCTGCCAACCTAGGTATCTTTTGTGATGTTTGGAGACATTTGGTTGTCACAATCTGGCGTGAGAGGGGCGTGTGCTGCTGGCCAGGAATATTAAATAGCCTGTGATATAGTGGACAAATCCTCTCACTAAAGAATTATCCTGCCCCAGAAGTGCCAAGGTTGAGATACCCTGCTCTAAGTGCTTAATGTCCATTATTTCACTCCTCATAATAACTGCATTATTATCCCCCTCTCCACATTTTTCTTGGAGACAGAATCTCACTCTGTTGCCCTGGGTAGTGTGCTGTGGCATCATCATAGCTCACAGCAACCTCAGTCTCTTGGGCTCAGGAGATCCTCTTGCCTCAGTCTCCTGAGTACCTGGGACTGCAGGTGTCTGCCATGATGCCCAACCAGTTTTTTCTATTTTTAGTAGCAAGGGTTTCACTCTTGCTTAGGCTGGTCTCAAACTCATGAGCTCATGTAGTCCACCTGCCTTGGTCTTCCAGAGTGCTAGGATTACAGGCATGAGCCTCTGTGCCCTGCCATATTATTCCATGTTATAGATGGGGAAGCATGGTTTAAAAAAAGTTGGCGTAATTTTGTTTTTTTTTTGGCCGGGGCTGGGTTTGAACCCGCCACCTCTGGCATATGGGGCCAGCGACTTACTGACTGAGCCACAGGTGCTGCCCGGCGTAATTTTGTTAAGGTCACAAAATGAGTCAGTCCAAGTTCAGAGCTCAAGCTCTTAGTTTTACCCTGCCTATTAAAGAGAAGAGAGCAGTTGTACTAAGCTGCAGTAGCACAGAGAACCAGTAAAATAATTCATGGCAAGTATAAGTCTGTTTAGAAAGGAGAGCCCAAAACAGATCATGGTAGGAGAAAGGAGAAAGGATCTGCTTTGGGCTCTCCTTTCTTTTTTTTTTTTGAGACAGAGCCTCAAGCTGTCACCCTGGACAGAGTGCTGTGGCATCACAGCTCACAGCAACCTCCAATTCCTGGGCTCAAGCGAGTCTCCTGCCTCTGCCTCCCAAGTAGCTGGGACTACAGGCACCCGCCACAACGCCCGGCCATTTTTTTTTGGTTGCAGCCGTCATTGTTGTTTGGTGGGCTCAGGCTGGATTTGAACCCCCCAGCTCAGGTGTACGTGGCTGGTGCCTTAGCCCATTGAGCCACAGGCACTGAGCCTGGGCTCTCCTTTCTAACATAGTATTTTCAAAGGAGCATGAGAATACTAATACTTCCTACACATAGTATTTTCAAAGGAGCATAAAAATACTATGTGTAGGAAAACTGTGACCCTTTCTTTGCTAAGTTGGTTTCTTTCTAGTTTGCTAGATTTTCAGGGATTTAAGAGAGCTGGGAGGTACTGATGTAGCAGTGTTGATACTTGGCATGACTCCTGGCATGATTCTTACCATGGTTCTCTGTCCCATTCTGCAGTTGTTTTTTGAGGACAGTATTGATGATGCCAAGTACTGTGGGCGGCTCTATGGCTTAGGCACAGGAGTGGCCCAGAAGCAGAATGAGGATGTGGACTCTGCCCAGGAGAAGATGAGCATCCTGGCGATTATCAACAACATACAGCAGTGATGGCAGCAGGCCCTGCAGGTTGGGCCTAATTCCAGAGTGGTGCTTACTGTGCTATGCGCTTATCTTCTTCCCCAAGATAAAATGCTTCTTTTGGGCAAACTGTACCTACCATCTGCATGGAGCAGAAAGACTTTTGTTTTACTGAAGACAAAAGATGTCTTTATTTTAGATCCAGAAGAGGGGAGTTTGCTCTGAATTTGTAAACAATTCTTCCCTATTCCTCATCCCTGAGCCTCTCCTCTCCAGTAGCCTCCTTCACCAGCATCCATGGCTCATTTGATACCTTTTTAAATATACACGACAAATCTGAAACATACTAGTAAAATGTATATAACTCTTAACCTGTTGTCATTCTTTTTCTTTTAAATTTGTTGCTAATCTCTGATAATGAAGATTTTTGCTGTGATTCTCAGCTGAGCTGAGGGCTTCCAAGGAAAATGGAACAAAATTGTGTTCTTGTGTAATGGGTTATAGATACTGAGTCTTCTTTTCCTCCTCACCCTCCTTGAGGACATTTGTTTTCCTCACACTTTGGTAGTCTTTATGTATTACTATATGGAAATGAATTGTTACTGAAATTTGAAGACCAGATAATGAAACTTTTCTTAAAAGTAAATAATTCTACGGAAGCTGTCTATCCTTCATTCATGAGAAACTCCAGAGTGGGTGTTAAGCTGACCACTGAAGTGTCTTTTATGTCTATGTTCCATTGTGCCACTGAGATTTACTGTCACATATGCATCATCTGAAATCATTTAATGTTCATGTGTTCACGTAATAAAGTATCCTGGATTTGATCCTGAATTAGTAAGATCAGATAAGTCTGTGGTTATTGTCAGTAATGTGATTTCAGATGGTCATCTGTAGTTTCCCACCTCTTTTTTCCATTTTTCCTGATGTTTCTTTCAGCAAACATGAGAAGTTAGGGAGATGGATTAATGTATCAGAAATGTTAAGTCTTTTATTTTTTTTTTGAGACAGAGCCTCAAGCTGTCACCCTGGATAGAGTGCTGTAGCATCACAGCTCACAGCAACCTCCAATTCCTGGGCTCAAGCGAGTCTCCTGCCTCCGCCTCCCAAGTAGCTGGGACTACAAGCGCCTGCCACATCGCCCGGCCATTTTTTGGTTGCAGCCAT
>CAUYRH010071915.1:0-14577 GCA_963574655.1 Perodicticus potto
CTATGGCATCACAGCTCATAGCAACCTCCAATTCCTGGGCTCAAGTGAGTCTCCTGCCTCCGCCTCCCAAGTAGCTGGGACTACAGGCGCCCGCCACAATGCCTGGCCATTTTTTGGTTGCAGCCGTCATTGTTGTTTGGCGGGCCGGGCTGGATTCGAACCCGCCAGCTCAGGTATACGTGGCTGGTGCCTTAGCCCATTGAGCCACAAGCGCCGAGCCTATTTTAAGTCTCTTTTATCTGATATAAGTATATTTATTCCTGCTAGCTTTTGGGTTCTATTTGCATAGAATGTCTCAGAACAACAGTGAAAAAGTGAAGAGCAACTGAATCTGTCAAAATCAAGAGCTGCTATGTCTATCAAAATCAAGAGTTGTGCTGAACCGTTTGTGCTGTTCAGTCTAGTAGCTGGCCCAGGCATCAGAAGGGTACCACTATCACAGAACCATACTACACCAACTAGATCTATGTCCCCCAAAATCAGATGCCTCAAAGCCTGTCTCTCAGCCTCTAAAATACTTTCATAAGCCAAGTGTCTTTATGACCACCCCTTGTAAATGGAAAAATACACTTCATTTTTACCTTCTAGATTTAAACTTCTTAATTTAAAGTTTAGGTAAACACATAGCTAGTAGTAGTTACTGTGCTGTACAACATAATTCTGTGTTCTTAATTTCTTCTAGTTCTAATAGCTGCTAAGAGGGGAATGTGAAAAAATCTTCAACTGTTGGGTGGTGCCTGTGGCTCAGTGAGTAGGGCGCCAGCCCCATATACCGAGGGTGGTGGGTTCAAACCCGCCCCGGCCAAACTACAACAAAAAAATAGCCAGGCATTGTGGCAGGCGCCTGTAGTCCCACCTACTCTGGAGGCTGAGGCAAGAGAATTGCCTAGGGAGTTGGAGTTTGCTGTGAGCTGTGATGCCACAACACTCTACTGAGGGTGACATAGTGAGACTCTGTCTCTACAAAAAACAACTTCAACTATGATTGTGGATTTGTCTCCATTTGATTAGTTAGGTTTTGCTCTGTGCATTTTGAAGCTCTGTTTTTTTGTTTTTTTTTTTTGAGACAGAGCCTCAAGCTGTCACCCTGGATAGAGTGCTGTAGCATCACAGCTCACAGCAATCTCCAATTCCTGGGCTCAAGCGAGTCTCTTGCCTCGGCCTCCCAAGTAGCTGGGACTACAGGCACCTGCCACAACACCCGGCCATTTTTTGGTTGCAGCCGTCATTGTTGTTTGGCAGGCTCGGGTTAGATTCGAACCCGCCAGCTGAGGTGTACGTGGCTGGCGCCTTAGCCTGTTGAGCCACAGGCGCCGATCCTTGAAGCTCTGTTATTATATACACAGTTAGAACTGTTGCATGTTCCAGGTGAAATGGCTTTTTAACATAATTTCTCTTTGTGTTAAGTACGCCTTGTTTTGAAGTCTAGTTTATTTACTAGTATCAGTATGCCACACCCAATTTCTTTCATTTACTCTTTGGTCTTTTTCCATCCGTGACAGATCTTTTCTTTCAGACACTTTAAAGATGTCACTTTTTTGTCTTCTGCTTCCGTTATTCCTACGAGAAATCAGCTTTTATTCATGTCATTTGTCCCTTGTATGCATCCTTTTCCCTTCAGCTGCTTTTAAGGTTTTTTTCTTTATGTTTGAGTTTGGGTGATTTGACAATGATCTGTTCAGTGTAATTCCCTTTGTATTTGTTCAGCTTGAGGTTTGCCGAGTTGTTTGAACCTGTAAGTTGTTTTCCACCAAAACAGAAATCTATTTTTAAAATATTTTTTTACAAAGAAAACTCCAGGTAAGCTAGATTGACCTGTAAATTCTGTGAAACATTTCAGGGAGAAATAATACTACTCACAAACAGACTCTCTCAAAGGAGAAGAAGAGAATATCCACCGGCACACTATAAAAGGATATCATATCATAACCAAGTGAATTTATTCTAGGATGCAAAGTTAGTTTTTAACATTTAAAAATTACCATATTAACTTGCCAAGAGCATAAAAGGTCAGAGATTTTTCCCCTTTGGCAAGCTAACAAGCTAGCCTGCCATAGTCTCACGGATACTACAAAAGACACAAGACTCCTGGGTCGTATCACATGCTTAGGAAACCCCAGTCTTTACAATGGGCTAAAATCAGACCTATTCAACTTTTGCCCAGAAGTAGCTATTATCTTTATTATACTGGACAGCCAACAAACCTTCTCTTTGCTCTAACAGAAGATACTATCTCTAAGATCATTCTCTACATAAATATTTTGGAAAACATTTTCCAGAACAAAAGCTGTTTAGTTTATCTGCTCATAAGGTATGCAGAAATACGAGACCTGTGAAGGATTATCTCCTGACAATAACCCCTCTCCCCCGCCCCATAGAAAGGAAACTACAGTGGAACCTCCATAGTTGACCACCTCCTTCAGTCGACCTAACATTTATAGACTGGATGTGCCTTCCATGTATCAGTACAGGAAGCCTAGATCCTTATGTTGACCACCTCCATGTGTTGACCAATTTGTTACGGTCCCTTGGGTAGTCAACTTACAGAGATTCTACTATATATGATTATCTCATAAGGTGCAGGAAAAGCATTTGACAAAATACAATCCCCATTCATGATATTAGAAAATAACCCAGTGAATTAAGAATAGAAGGGAAAAACTTACAGCTGAATCATATACAATGAAAAAAAGATGGAATATTTTTCCTTTAGGATTAGGAACAAACAAGGACTGTGTACTTTTACCACTTCTATTCAGCATTGCACTAAAACTTCTAGCTAGTTTAATAAGAAGGGAAAAAATAAAAGGCATAAAGTTTATAAAGGAAAAAATAAAACTATTGTTATTTGCAGTATCATGATTGCATGTGTAGGAAACTATGTAATCTACCAAGGAAAAAACTACTAGAACTAATAAGTAAGAATTTAGCAAAGATGTACAAACATAACTTTTGCAAAAATCAAAAACTTTAAATCACCTGTGAATCCATCACCAGAAGAAGGGATAAGCAAACCATGACATATAAATTGAGTATCCCTTATCTGAGATACTTGGGACCATAGTCTTTGAAATTTCTGATTTTGAAATATTTGTATTATACCTACTGATTGAGCTTCCCAAATCTGAACATCCAAATTTCCCTTGATCATCATGTCAGCACTCAGAAAGTCTGGAATGAACGTGGGCAATAATGAGACCCCATCTCTACAAAAAATAAAAAAAATTGGTCGCCTCGGTGGTTCACACCTGCAGTCCCAGCTGCTCAGGAGGCTGAGGCAGGAAAATCACTTGAGCCCAAGATTTGAAGATTGCAGTGAGCTATGATGATACCACTGACTCTAGCCCAGACAGCAAAGCAAGACCCTGTCTCAAAAAAAAAAAAAGGTTTGGGATTTTGGAGGATTTCAGATTTTCAGGTTTGGAATACTCAACGTATATTCATATGGCAGAATAATCATCAATAAAAAGGAAAACACATTCTCAAAAACATTAAGCTTGGCAGAAGGAGACAGGTATAGATAGAAGAGAACATTTTGAATGATTTTATTTGTGTGGAGGTGGGAGGAAATTGAATATAAAGCAAGGGAACTTTCTGTGATTATCAGTATGTTCTATATCTTGTTTGGATTGATGACTTACCTGGGTTTATACACTTATCAAAACTTGTAAAACCAAACACGAAGGTTTGTGTGTAGATCTCAATAGAAAGCATTTGTTGAAAAAAGATCACAAAAATAACAGAGAGAAGAGACAAAGATTATTACACATATGATGACAGAAGGCAAAAGAGGTGGAAGATAGACAGAATTAAAATGTCGAATAATTGGCCTGACTGAAAAAGGAGACAGGAAAAGTATAACAGGAAAAAATACAAAGAAAGACTAGAAAAATTCCACTGTTTTGAAGGAAAACATGAACTAGCCATATATGAAGGGACCCTCTTCACTGTGTAAGGTAGGTACCATTATCCTATTGCAGAGATGAGGAGGCTGAGACTCAAAACTGATTAGGCCACTTTTCAAGGATCCCACAGTAGCTTAGCTTGAGAAGATATGACCTTGGCTGAACTAAGCAGAAACAGTTGGAAAGGAAGCAAAAATGATTCAGGACTATTTTATAGGTAAAAATAACCTTGTCTATCAGGGAAATTCATTTTACAGACATGAAAATGCCACCTTTTCTGAGATTTTCATGATCCATTGCGCCAAAATTAGGCCCTCTTGCTATACTGTACAAAGGAGCAATATTTTGGACATATCTGCATCACAGAATTAATTATAGTGTATAGAAATTATGTGTCCACCTCTATCTTAAGAGGACCTTAAGGTTAGCATTAGCATCATTAGAAATAATTGAAGGGATGAATGCATAATTACAAATAGTTATTCCCAAATTTCTTACATCACTGTGAGATGAATACTAGCATTCACATGGACAAGAACACTAGGAGGAAATTTCATAAGAGATCATGAGGTTTTGTTTGACCTTACTGATATAGACATACTTTAGGACCCCCAAGGGAAAATACTTATAAAGTGGAACTTCAAGAAAGAAGTTCAGAAAAGAAGTAGGCTTAGGGATAGAACTGGAAATTATTAGCATACCAAGTATAGTTGAAACCACGGAATTGCAGAGTTTATTAAACCTAGTTGAAGGATAGACCCTGGTAAGTATTTATGTCATCTGGGGTGTGAGGATGGGTAGCTGGACAAGAGTGGACAAAGAAGCAGTAACTCTCTGTCCACACACATGTAAATAGCCCATTCAGTTTGTATTCCAATGGCAGAAAGCCACAAAAGGGTTCATTTTATTTGTTTTTTTTTTTTTTATGAAATCATAGCTGTGTACATTAATGCAATCATGGGGTACAATGTGCTGGTTACATATACAATCTGAAATATTTTCATCAAACTGGTTAACTAGCCTTCATAGCATTTTCTTAGTTTTTGTGTTAAGACATTTATATTCTGCATTTAGTAAGTTTCACCTGTACCCTTCTAAGATGCACCGTAGGTATGATCCCACCAATTACCCTCCCTCCACCCCAGCCTCTTCCCTCCTCTCCCTTCCCCCTTTCCCCATATTCTTGTACCATAATTGGATTATAGCCTTCATATGAAAGCTATAGATTAGTTTCATAGTAGGGCTGAGTACATTGGATACTTTTTCTTCCATTCTTGAGATACTTTGCTAAGAAGAATATGTTCCAGCTTTATAGCAAAGATATTTGTATCAGAATGTTTATTGCAGCACAATTCATAATTGCTAAGTCATGGAAGAAGCCCAAATGCCCTTCGGCCCACAAATGGATTAATAAATTGTGATATATGTACACTGTGGGATATTATGCAGCCTTAAAGAGAGATGGAGACTTTATCTCTTTCACAACATTAATTTTCTTTAAAAACTGCACTCTATATTATATGGGTAATGTAGTAGAAAGAGAAACAAGCTTGGGATCAAAGGATTTGGGTCTTGTTTTGCCACTGTGTGCAAACTTATAATGCAATTTTGAAAAAGTTGCCTTATCTCTCTAGTGTTAATTTTTCTTACAAAATAAAGATATAAGGCTGTAAATCGATATTGATCATTACGATCCCTTTCAATGTTAATTTTCTAAACTAAATAATTATAACCCAATCCAAAATACCTTAAAAGATTTTTAAAAACTCTCAATTTCTAAAAACTATGGTTATGTTACTCCTTTAGGGAACTAATGACCCAGTAAACATTTGTTTCTAAGTACAGTGGATCTTCGTTGTTCACGGATACCATATTTATGAATCTACCTACTCACTAAAATTTACTTGTAACCCCAATATTAATACTGTCATTGCTTTCATGATCATTCATGCACATGTACTATGTCAGTGGTTCTCAACCTTCCTAATGCCATGATATATTTTCACTGTTAAAAAGGGATCGCAACCCACAGGTTGAGAACCACCGTACTGTGTGGTAAAAAATTTAAGTCACCCAATGTGTATGTTCCTGGATGAGATTCAAATAAGGCATTGTTCTACCTTCTTGTTTTAACTCCCATACTACAAATGGGTACCCTTTCTTCAGTCTATTTAGTGCCATGGTTTTTTTTTTTTTTTTTTTTGCATTTTTTGCTTTTTGCTAGTGATTTTGCTATATAAAATAGCCTCAAAGAATAGTGCTGCAGTTCTATCCAATGTTTCTAAGCCCATGAAAGTTGTAATGTGTCTTGTGAAGAAAATATATGTTAGATTAGCTTAGTTTAGGAATGAGTTATAGTGCTTTTGCTATGAATTCAAGGTAAATAAATGGATAATATGTATTAAAGTGTCTTTAAATAGAAACATAAAAACAAGCTCAGTTATTGATAGGTTAATGAGAATAATGTTTGCAACAACTTAACACTGTATTTCCCCAAAGAGCATGAAGAAATTTCTTCCTTCTAAAATTTATCCCCCTATTCTTCAGTTCACTTATGATAGAAATTTACATTGTTTCAGGCACTCATTAAAGCATTTATAGTGACAATTATAATGTAAGGTGTGGCTAACTATTTAGGATTCCATCATTTCTTTGCCACTAGTAATGCCCCTCTTTGCTATTTGTAAACTTTTTCATTTTTCAGCTTATTTCTATTTGAGTTGTGTCTTGGCAGTTCAAGATTTCATCTGATGTTATAACTGTCTTCAATAACATTATTTTATAGTGGCCCTTGCTTCCTATCTCCCAATAAAACACTTACCTCTTCTGAGTGCACATTCAATCTGCTCAATATTCTATCTCTGGGAATGCAGCAACATCATTTTTATAGAGCATATCTGAACATCTTAATAGACTGGAGAACATGCCTAGGAAATGGGATACAGGTGTGGGAGCAATACAATCTCAAAGAATGCACTTGCCTTTCCAATAAAAATCTGAAACCCTGTGATCTGAACCATCTGTGAACAATTTGATAAACAGATACAAGAGGAAAGGTGGGAGGGAAGGTTGCTCTGGATATTTCACTCCTTGTATTCAGAACAACAGATTGTTAGAGTTGCTGCTTCCACATTCAGAAAATATTGAAACTCTATTTCAAACTGATACAGGCAATGGGTTTTATATTAGCTTGAGACTAGAAGTTAAATAGGAAGAAATAAACCTTTTTTCATGTAGAGTAATTTACATGTGGTAGAATGGTGCATCGGAATACTAATTTGCATTTTATTTTCACTGCTATAAACAACATCTAACTTTATCTAAAGAAGGAAGCAATGATTTTATCTTCCCTTTTCCCAGAAATGGGAAAAAATTGCAAGTGCATTCAAAAGACGAGCTCCAGTTCAGACATTCGTTTTCAAAAGTCTAAGGTCATAAGAGAATATGGAATGAGATTATCTGAGAAGAGAAACTTCAGAGTTGGGAAAGGTGGTGAATTAGCCCTTGTAGAAGAAAGGTTTTGGGAGAGTTTTACCAGAGAAGTGGAAAGTAGGAGTGTGGGAAGTTCACAGCAACGGGGAATGGAATGCTGTTCCATCTTCTACAGCCAAGGGAGTCAGCAGATCTCAGAAGAAAGTGACAGCAAGATACACCTGAGAAGGCCACTGACCAGAGACTTCAGCCCTTGGCCTTTGATGGAGGCAGACGAAGCATATATAAGAGTGATAACCAGTATGTACTGCAGATCAGAAGATGACTCTTCAAATAATCCCTGTATGCAGTGACTTTTTCATGACCCTAGGTTCTGCACAAAAACATTATATCCAGAAGACCAAAACTCACATTATAACAAAGAGCAGAATGTTTATCAGTGACTTTTTCATAACCCTAGGTTCTGCACAAAATCATTATATCTAGAAGACCAAAAATCACATTATAACAAAGAGCAGAATGTTTATCGCAGCCCAATTCATAATTGCTAAGTCATGGAAGAAGCCCAAGTGCCCATCGACCCATGAATGGATTACTAAATTTTGGTATACTTACACCATGGAATATTATGCGGCCTTCAAAAAGATGGAGACTTTACTTCTTTCATGTTTACATGGATGGAGCTGGAACATATTCTTCTAAGCTAAATATCTCAAGAATGGAATAAAAAGTATCCAATGTACTCAGCCCTACTATGAAACTAATTTATAGCTTTCATATGAAGGCAATAACACAATTATAGCACAAGAATATGGGGAAAGAGTCAAGGGAGGAGAGGGCAGGAGGGAGGATGGGTGAAGGGAGGGTAATTGGTGGATCACACCTACGGTGCTTCTTAGAACGGTACAGGTGAAACTTACTAAATGCAGAATATAAAGGTCTGAACACAATAATTAAGAAAATGCCATGAAGGCTGTGTTAAGCAGTTTGATGAAAATATTTCATATTGTATATGAAACCAGCACATTGTACCCCACAATTGCATTAATGTACACAGCTATGATATAATTAAAAAAAGAAAAAAAAAAGCATGGATTACAATTTTTAGGAGGTAAAGGAGGGATTCTATGTCATTGATCTAATTTTTTAAAGTTTCTTGCACTGGATCGCAGACATAGATGATAGCCCTATTTTAACTCATACAACCCTCAGAACAACCCTATGAACTGTTAAAAGTGGTCTACTTTGAATCATCATTATCTGTATGTTTTACCTCCCCTTATCTTGTTGAGGGCTGGCATGCCTCTCGTTGTTTATATTTCCCATAGTGACCGACATTGATCTGAAAAAGCATGATTCTCAACAGGAATGTGTAAGAATCAAACTCTCTCCCAAAACAGATCTGAATATATATGCGTACTCTTTAAAACACAGATAGGTGGTCAAGATTGATCAGTTTAATCACAGTACATAAGTATATGAAATGCTCCAAACTATTTTAATCACACATTAAAATACATTCCCCAATGCGCTGATGTTTATCATCTATTTTCTTCATGACCTCAGAGCACAAAACAAAAATGGTAATTAGATGGATTTTCTAAATACAGCTAGTAGCTGGCTCTGTCATTTACTTTGCATGGTATTTCAGAACTCTCTGAAGAAGGAATATGTGAGGTTTAAAGAGCATGCACAGCTAATGTGATCCACTCTGTCGTGCATGCTGAGATCCCTCTTCAGATCACAAGAATTTATGTCCCCCGCTGCTGGGAGTGCTGTCTACAGACAATCCTATCATTCAGCGCTCACCAGAAATTACCCTCAGCTGGAGGAAGGAACCTCAAGCAAGCAAGGCAATGCCTGTTTCCCCAACGGCAGCCTGCAACCAATGACTGGTCAGTGTGACGGTGTAAAATTCCAGCCCTCCTTGTCAGCACTTAGGATCATGAAGGTAAGTCAACATAACTTCTGAGCTCGTGGGAAAGATCAGCTCTGGCCTTTTTGAAATGCTGTCGAAACCCAACTTCTCTCTCTGCCCCATCCTGTTTTCTTTTCTTTCCTTCCACAAGTGTTGATCCTGAGAGCCCTCCAAATATATTCTTCCATACTCATCTTCCTGTCAGCATCTGCTTCTTGTGGAAATCAAGCTGGGATACCTAATGCATCCAAGTGGGTGTAATACATCAAATTGACATTACTCTTATTTTTTTGGTAGGCGTGCTCTATTTTCTTCCCACTCGTATCCCTTACGTGGTTTAACCTAAAAGAAGCAAATAAATTGTGTCCAAAGATTGGAGCCCATCTTGCCCTGCTATGATTTGCAACATCAAAATGAGAAGATCCCTTTCTAAATAACCATTAGATGGCATCTCTTGATTGCAACTGTAGAAGCTAATCTTGAGGGCTGACAAGTTGTCAGGCACTATGCCAAATTCTTTGTGCGTGCTAGTTCATTTAAACTTCGTAATGACCATATGAGGTAGATATTATCATTTTGTTTTACCATGAGGCTTACAGTAGTAGTGAAATAACTTTCTCAAGGTTTATAGTGACATGGTTTTCTGTTACACTACTATATTGCCTCACCTATATATATAATAACAAAGAACTGTAAAGAATTCAATAATGCATTTAAATTACTTTCTATTTTATTCACCATAAGATATCACCTGAATTCATTTCAAATGCAGTAATATGTAAGTACTATTTTTATTTAGCCTGCAGATAATTTTTAGAGTATGCATTTGCAAATCTCTTCCAAAATCCCTGCCTACACCTCTTATGGGTCCCCTACTCCTCACCCTCTAAAGAGTTTGCATGCACCCCTCATTCAGTGCACCTCACACATAAGGCCTTTCCTGTACTTGAAAAAAAATACACATAAAGTAGGAAAAAAACAGAAAAAATTTTTTAAAAGTTAAAAAATGGCAACTTTGAGGAAGTAGGAAATGTTGGTACAGCTTATGGAGAGTCTAACACTCATTACCATTATTATCCTTTTCATTAGTATCTCTAATTTGCAGAGATGTAGACTAAAAGGACAAGCAGGAATGTAGGAAAAAGAGTCTAGGCAAATTCTTATGTCGGATGACGAGTGAGGAGGAGCAAGGAAAGGCCAGTAGGGATATGATTTTCTGGAGGTACATTTTGAATTGAATAAATTAACTATACACTTGGTGTATTCTACCAGAAAAAAATGAGATACACCTCCTATAAAGTGAAATAAAGTAAACCATAGGGCAGAATATTTGACAACATCTCAGAAGAGAAGGCAAATACTAAAGGTTAGGTTTTTGTCAAAGCAAACTGCAATGTCGGGATTCTCTGCCCAGGCATATAGTCTAAGTCTCAAAAAAAGAGAAAAGGGGAAAAAAGGAAGGAAGGAGGGAAGAGATGGAGGGAGGGAGGGGAAACCTTTTTGGTGCCTAGCTAGCTGGGGGAACAGGAGACATTGGGTGGTGGGAAGATGTCTTTGAATTGACTGGAAGAGGGTCAAAGGTAATTTACCTGTGTTATATCAGAGCTAATGGAAAATTTTGGCAAAGCTAACCATGGTAAGCATGAGTAATAAAAAGGAATATAATTTCATTGATATAAATCTTCTCTTGTAACAAAATGAAGAACCCAGTCTAGAAGAAAGCGTAACACAAGTTAAAAACAAATATTCTCTTTAAATGTACTGAACTATAGAAGAAAACAACGAGAAACCACACATATTAAAAATAAGAGCTCACAGATGAGATAATGAACAGTATCTGATTAAAAGGCAAATTACAGAGCTAACAAATGAACTATAAATATCAAGGAATAGAATAAGCTTGACTGAAAAGCATATGATTGCTGAAGAGGAAAGATTTGAGGTTAGCACATTAATTTCAGAGAAAAGGAGAGAACAGAACAGAACAGTTAGAAAATATTGTACGGGTAGATAGGCAAAGTTCAACCGTAGAAAATTTGTGTTCCTCAAGTAGAGAACCTAACAAGTAGAACAAAAAGTATATTCAAAGTTATAACATAAGAAGATATAAAAGGTATAGTGTGTTCAGGGAAATCTAAGACAATGATCAGAATCAAAATATTAGATAATATTTTGACTAAATTTGTTTTGTTTTGTTTCTTGAGACAGAGTCTCACTTTGCCCAGGCTAGAGTGCCATGGCATCAGCCTAGTTCACAGCAACCTTGGGTTCAAGTGATCCTCTTGCCTCAGCCTGCCAAGTAGCTGGGACTATAGGTGCCTGCCATGACATCTGTCTAATTTTTCTACTTTTAGTAGAGACAGGGTCTTGCTCTTGCTCAGGCTGTTCTCAAACTTCTGAGCTCAAGCAATCCTCCCGCGCTGACTTCCCAGAAGGCTAGAATCACAAGGGTGTGCCACCTCGCCCAGCCCTGATTAAGTTTTTGAACATCTAAAAGAAATATTTCTTCAAATATAGACATGATTTAAAAAATCACACAAAATATCAAACCCAACAAAAAAGGCCACTCTTACTCTACATACAGCAACATCCAGTACCGAAGATAATAAGTTCATACAAATTTTGAGAGTTGTGGCCCCGAAGTGATTATCCAGTCAGGCTATCATTTAAGTACAGACATTTGTGGCAGACATTTTTGATCATGAACAAAACACAAGGTATAAAGTACTCAGTAATATTTCCTGGGGAAAAAAAGAAACTATAAGACCATAATTTTTGAATTTGGACAACTAAAATTTGAATAGAAAATTTCTAATAAAGCTATTAATGAAAGATTAATAAGTGAGCAGTATATACAAAGTCCTCTGGGAAATAAAATATTACCAAAGAACTTTATATCCAGACTCATATTTCTATGAGTAGAAAAACAACTCACAAATATTCTTATACGTTTTTTAAAAAATTCAAGGAATTCAATATCTCTGAACTTTTCTTGAAAAATTTTGAACAATGAAATGTAGCAAACCAAGAACTGAATCAAAATAAAGAATTCAGAGATGGTAAAACAAAGTACTGGAAGTGAACAATAGAGCCATTCAATGATTAAAAAAAAAAACAAAAACAAGACTAAACAACTGTGGAAACAGAGGTTCGGATGGAGTAGTTCAGAGTTCAGACTCTGAGAACAGATTGAAATGGGTCTAAACTTTGGCTCCACTATTTATTAATTGTGTGTTGGAAAGTTTACTCAACCTCTCAGTTCCTCAGTTTTCTTATCTGTAAGATGGGCTAATAATAGTACTTACCTTAAGTCTCACAAGCATTGATTTAGATGATACATGTAAAGAGCCTGAACAAATCAATAACTACATTGTGTAAACCAAGAATGAGTAAGGTTCAATTCTATGGACCTAAGGCTAAAGAAGAAGAAAGAGGGAGGGGAGGAGGGAGGGTGGGAGGGGGGTGAGAGGGAAGGGAGGGAGGAAAGAAGGAAGGAAGGAAGGAAGGAAGGAAGGAAGGAAGGAAGGAAGGAAGGAAGGAAGGAAGGAAGGAAAGAAGAAAGAAAGGAAGAGAGACATAGAATAATGTTTGGAATCTATAGCCTTCAATAAATGTCAGCCATTTTTTTTTTTTTTTTTTGTATAAAATAAAAACTAGTCACCACAGGCTAGTTTTCTGGGCTGGTAGCTACATACTGTATGTCAGAGTTCCATGTTTTTAATATGTCTGGCCATTGTCTGTTTGGATATTTTACCTGTCATTTAAAACACATAAACAACAACAACAAAAACAAATAACATTAGATGAACAATCTTAAACTATCTTGAGGTTCTGTTGACAGGAATAACTAATCCCAACTCCTTGTTTTCCTCACTTCCTGGACAGGGAGAGAGAGAGAACTCTCTTTCTAAACTTTTAGATTCTTCCTACAACTTTTTTTTTTTTTTGTAGAGACAGAGTCTCACTTTATCACCCTCTGTAGAGTGCTGTGGCATCACACAGCTCACAGCAACCTCCAACTCCTGGACTTAGGTGATTCTCTTGCCTCAGCCTCCCGAGTAGCTGGGACTACAGGCGTCCACCACAACACCTGGCTAATTTTGTTTTGCAGTTTGGCCGAGGCCAGGTTTGAACTCACCACCTTTGGTATATGGGGCTGGCGCCCTACTCGATGAGCCACAGGCGCCACGCAAACCATTTGTCTTTTTATTTTTTTATTTTTTGCAGTTTCTAGCTGGGGCTGGGTTTGAACCTGCCACCTCTGGCACATGGGGCCAGCGCCCTACTCCTTTGAGCCACAGGCTCCACCCTTCTTCTTTCTTCCTACAACTTTGATGGAGAAAATATTCTGATTCCAAAAGTTGGGAAACATCTATGTTTTATTTATCTGAAATATTCCTACAAAATTTTGCAATTTGACATTGGTGGCAATTAAACATACAACACAGTATAATGAGAAGGCTCTTACTTGTGGTGTGGCTTGGCATAATCAACTAAACCTCATTTTCCTCATGTGTATAATGATAACAATAGTACATAATATAAATAATTGAATCTTACGTATGATAAATGACTAATACCAGGAATACATTTAAGCATTTTTAGCATAAAGGATACAGTACAAGAAAATGACTATATATTTTGTGAAAATTATTACATTTTAAATTGAATGTACTTGATGTGTTTTCTATTATTAATTTGAATAGCTATGTTGCTATACAAAAAGTAAATCATTTAATCACAACCTTTGGCTGTGTTTATACTTATTTTAGTGTATATTGTATTTGATTTCATTATGATCACACTATTCTTATTTCTGATTGAAAAGCAGAAATTAAAATAGCTTTGATTCAGCCACATGCAATAAAGATGGTCCCAGTCCATGAACCCCTGTATCACTCTCCCTCCAGAGAAACCCTAACTGCCCTCTTCTATCATCGCCCAATTCAGCAGGAAGCAGTTAGATTGAGTCTTCACCCCTTTTCCCTAACAGCAGAGAGGGAGAATTGATGCGGGACATTTGGCGCCCTGGCCAGCTCAGTGGAGCTGGCGGACCTGCCACCTCCTCCTTGGTGGTGTCGGTGCTGCGGCAGCCAGCTGAAGAACCAGCGGGCCCGATGACTGGCAAGGAGGGGGACCTCTAACCCCCACCAGAGGCTCCAATAGCCAAAACTGCTGGAAAACTGCTGAGGTGTCACCCGTGCCTCGGTGTCTCCTTCACTTTGCACTTGGACTAAATGTGGAACCCCCATTTCCTATGCCTAGGTCAGTTTCATGTGAATCTCCTGGGCCTCAATTCCATGAATGGACTGTGTCCATTCA
>CAUYRH010071916.1:0-44878 GCA_963574655.1 Perodicticus potto
TTAGGTTTCCACTTTTTGCCTTCACAAAATTTAAAAGGCTTAAAATTTAATAACAATAATAATGTTTAAGATAAGGACTAGAAACAAAAACCACGTAAAGAATGAACGAAGATAAATACATTCAGAAAAGAAAACAGATGATTACTGCATCAAAATATTAAGCAATATTAATAATAATGCCAAAAAAGTAACATTCACATTGTCAAATACGAGTATATCTTTTATAGAATAATGCTTTGACTCTGAGGCTCAGTATGAAGTGATCAGTTAACTTCTTATTTTTTTTCCAAAGTCTCAAAAAATAGACAACTAATATTATATAATAAAAGTAAAAGAGAGTTTCAAAAAACAGATCATGCCAAATCTTATAGACAATAGAAAAAGAAGAAATATTTCAAAATCATTCTACTTGATCTGGATATACCTGATATTGAGATTGGAGAAAATATATTGTTATAAAGGGAAATTACAAATATATTTCACTTATAAATGAGGATGCAATATCCTAAACAATATAGTGACAAGTTGAATTAAAAATTAATGTTTAAGTAATATATTTGGTCAAAATTGAATCCAATTTATGTGAGAGTTAGTCACTATTTTCTTTCCTTTTTTTTTTTGTTTTCTTTCCCTCACCCCCTCCCTCCTTCTCTCTCTGTCTGTTCTCTCCTTCCCCCATACCCCACTGTGTCATTGTCATTAATTGTCCTCAAATAAAAGTTGAATTCATAGGATTCATGCTTCCTAGAACTCAACCTAGACCTCCCATTTGATCCTGCAATCCCATTACTGGACATCTATCCAGAAGAAAAAAAAAACTTTTATTATAAAGACACTTGTACTAGACTGTTTGTCACAGCCCAATTTACAATTGCTAAAATGTGGAAACCGCCTAAATGTCCTTCAACCCAGGAATGGATTTGTAAGCTATGGTATATGCATACCATGGAGTATTACTCAGCTGTTAAAAACAACGGAGACTTTGCAGCGTTTGTACTAACTTGGATGGAGGTGGAACATATCATTCTTAGTGAAATATCACAGGAATGGCTGTTACACTTTTGGTAATTTGGTTTTTCAGGAACTTCTTGTTGACTCTTCAGAAACCAGTTTTCTAAGCCTTTTAAGTTGCCCCAGACATTACTCAAGAAACTGCAGGGTCTAGCAGATGTCTGACTATTCTCCAAGGTCTGCTTCTGGGTGAGCCAGTCCTGGGGGTTAGTGGTGGGTATGTAAGGAAGTTGATGACCACTTGAAGGTTTGCTTCCAAGAAGCCATTCGCTAAGAGGGACAGCTGTGATGCTGGATGCTGACTTCTGCTCAGGCACTGAGAGATAGCCTCTTTTCTCTGGGAAGGGCCCAGTATTGGATGAAGTAGCATGAGCCATCAAGTGCTCAGGAACTTGAATGGTCTTGAGGGACCCAAAGGTGGTGATGGTCTGGCGCAGAGCAGCCGTGTCTGCTTCAGAGAGCAGGACAGTTGAATCTTCTGGCTTAAGGGTCAAACTGCCCAGTCTCTCCAGGCACACAGAGACTTGATTGGCTAGATCTTTGTTTTGGGTACACTCCAGTTGATGAATAAGACAATTGAACTGGCCCAATAACCAGTAGAGCTGTTGGGCCTGCTGCTGAAGTGTCTCCTCTTTAAGCTGATAGATGAGGTCTACCTGTTCATACAGCCATACTTGGCAGCTTCGAAGGCATTTCAGGTGACAGCTTATGCAACTGTGAATCTGTGCTTTGACCTCTCGCAAGTTATCTTTGATTTGCTGTTCAGCCCGAAGAACTCCTCCAATAGCAAGCTCCAAATCCCTCCATGCATCACTATAATACCTCAAAAGGGGTTCTCTACTACTGGAGCAGCCACTCTGGTTCTGTGAGGTATTCATTGTGCTCATTGTTCCCGAGTCTCAGCCCACTTTAAATTCTTTACCAAGTAATTTCTTTAATCCCGGACCTGGTTCTCTGCAATCTCTTGCAGGCCAAATTCCTGCCGTGCCAAGTAGGGCTTCTTTATATGTTATGGATTCTAACTAATATTCATGGTCATGTGCCTTGTAAGTATCTTCTCCAAGTTTATGACTTGTCTATTCAAATTCTTTGATACTTTTAATGAACAGACCTTCTTGACTTATTGTAGTGAACTATATCAAACTTTTCTTTTCATTTTCATTTTCAGCAATGTATATTGAATAGTACTTCCTTTTCTCTGCAATCTGCAGTGCCCTGTTCTCATATATTCAGGAGTCCCTCTCTGGTTTCTCTATTCTGTTACACTCTGTTAAATATAGTAGCTTTTTAATGAGTCCTAGAATCTTGTAAGGGTGGTAGCCTAATCTTAAACTTTCTTTTCAAATACTTAAATATTCATGGTTTTGGGGGGGGGGGGCTTTGTAGAATTTATATCACAGATGCTGGTAAGAATGATCTAAATGAGGAATGATCACAAAATAATAATGTTAGAAGGAATTTTTAAAGCAGTATCCTTTAAAAAGGCATAAGGTCTAGTGCGCATCTAGAGGGGTTACTTTAGTTTATCTTTTGAAATAGGAGGGAGGCTTGGTGCCTATGGCTCAAGTGGCTAAAGGGCCAGCCACATACACCAGAGCTGGCGGGTTCGAATCCAGCCTAGGCCTGACAAACAACAGTAACAACTACAACCAAAAAATAGCCAAGCATTGTAGCATGTGCCTGTAATCCCAACTACTTGGGAGGTGGAGGCAGGAGAATCGCTTAAGCCTAGGAGTTGGAGGTTGCTGTGAGCTGTGATGCCACTGCACTCTACCCAGGGTGACAGCTTGAGGCTCTGTCTCAAAAAAGAAAAGAAAAAAGAAACAGGAGGGAACAGGTCAGACATGGTGGCTCACACCTATGATTCTAGCATTCTGGTAAGAAGCCGAGGTGAGTGGATTGCCACAGCTCACGAGTTTGAGACCAGGCTAAGCCAGAGCCAGACTTCATCTCTAAAAATAACGGGGCATTGCTGCAGGCACCTGTAGTCTCATCTACTCGGGAGGCTGAGGCAAGAGAATTACTTGAGCCCAAGAGTTTGAGGTTGCTGTGAGCTATGACGCCACGGCACTCTCTGGGGGTGACAAAGTGAGACTCTGTCTCAAAAAAAAGAAAAAAAGAAGAATCAGGAAGGAAGGTAGAGTTTGGGGTCACAGATACAGGTAAGTAGATAATTGAGGTGAGAGCTTATAAAAGTTGTCATCTGATTGCTTCTTTTCTTTTTTTTAGGAAATAAGATTAGCATTTGAGAGTGAGAACAGGAAGAGTGTTGGAAGCTTCAAGAGAGGGGCAAAGGTATAAAATAGTCATTGAGAAAAATAGGAGAATAAATGAAGGTGAATTGCCAGGCAGCAGGAAGGGCTCTCTTAAAGTTGGTGGTCATGAATTTGAAGTAAGAGCAATCAGAATGGTTGTGTGTATTTTCCAGGTATATTCAGTTGCCCAGTCACAGAGAAAACAGAAAATTGATTTTAACTAGAATTGGGGTTTGCCTGGCTAGTAAGGTAAAGGAGATTAAAGACCAGGGAGTTGAGAGTGTATGCAAGGGAGTGATCATAACAGTGGATTATGAAATCCAAAATATGTTAAGAGGGAAAGATGTACATGAGGAAAGGATAGGGTCAATAGATTGTGAGTATCAAAGAATTATTGGAGACGGAGTGCCAAATAGAGGAAGTGAGCTAGAAATATAGGTGATGATAGAGGAGTGAGATATTTGAACTGAATTGTAAAAGAGTTGTGGTAGTTGCTGATGACAGTGGAAGTATCATTGGTATTTTGAGTGGGACAACACTTCATTGTATGAGCACTGTTCACATCACTGGACATTTAATACCCTTGGCTCCTGCCCTCTAAATACTAGGTGAACCCCTAACTTCTTATAACAAGAATTATAAGAAACCCCCCTCATAATCTTACCCCCAAAACAGTGGCTTAAAACAGTATTTACAGATAGTCCCATGGTTACAAATCACCTGTCTTAAGAAATAACCATGGGGGTGACTAAGAGTAGAGGACAGGATTTTTGGTAGAGAGGATGCCAAGAAACTGAGATACCCAAATGTTAGAAAGATGATCTACATGAAGACTGAAATCACAGGAATTAAGATATTGAACGTCAGTGGTCCAGAACTAAAATCTTCAAGGAGTAAGGGGCATAACCCAGGGAGTGTGTAGATGACTGCAGTATGCGGGGCGGGGGTGGGGTAGTAGCTTACAGTATCAAGATTCAAGCCTAGGAGGCTTTTCTTTTCAGAGGGTATGGGCACAGGGAGAGGAAGAATAGCTTGTAAAAAGTAGTGAATCTACAGATTTAATGCAGTCCCCATTAAGATACTATCATCATACTTTCAAGATTTAGAAAAAATAATTCTTTGTTTTGTATGGAACCAGAAAAAAGCCCTGTATAGCCAAGGCAATTCTTAGTAATAAAAACAAAGCCAGGGGTATCACCCTACCAGACTTTCTATACTACAAGGCCATAGTGATCAAAGCAGAATGGTATTGGCACAAAAATAGAGACATTGACATTTGCAACCAAGTAGAAAACCATGAGATAAAACTTAATGTCTTACCTGATATTTGATAAATGAAACAAGAACATATACTAGAGGAAAGAATGCCTGTTCAATTAAATGGTGTTGGGAGAACTCGATAACCACGTGCAAAGACTGAAACTGGACCCACACCTCTCGCCACTTACAAAAATTGATTCAAGATGGGTAAAAGATTTAAATCTTAAGGCCTGAAACAATAAAAATCCTTGAAGGCAGGTGTGGGGGAAAACACTTGAAGATATCACCCTGGGGAAAGGTTTTATGAAGAAGACTTCTGTGGCAATTGCAATAACAACAAAAATAAATAAATGGGACTTAATTAAACTGAATAGCTTCTGTACAGCTAAGAAAACAACCACCAAAGCAAATAGATAACCTTCAGAATGGGAAAAGATATTTGCATATTATGAATTGGACAAAAACTTGATAACTAGGATCTGCAGAGAACTTAATCAACAAGAAAACCAACAATTTCATACATCACTATCACATGTCAAGAGACATGAATAAAACCTTCTCTGAAGAAGACAGTAACAAACATGAAAAAATGCTTATGGTCCCTAATCATCAGAGAAATGCAAATCAGAACTACCTTAAGAGACCACCTAACCCAAGTGAGAATGGCCCACATCACAAAATCTTAGAACTGCAGATGCTGGCATAGATGTGGAGAAAAGGGAACTCTTTTACTGCTGGTGGGAATGCAAACTAATAACCTTTTTGAAAGGAAGTGTGGAGAATCCTCACCTCAAATTAGACCTCCCATTTGATCCTGCAATCCCATTATTGGGCATCTACCCAGAAGAAAAAAAAATCATTTTATCATAAGGACATTTGCACTAGACTGTTTATCGCAGCTCAGTTTACAATCGCCAAATTGAGGAAACAACCTAAATGCCCATGCCTGCAATCCTATTACTGGGCATCTACCCAGAAGAAAAAAAAGAAAGTCATTTTATCATAAAGACATTTGTACTAGAATGTTTATTGCAGCTCAATTTATAATTGCCAAATTATGGAAACAATCTAAATACCCAGCAATCCAGGAATGGATGAACCAGCTGTGGTATATGTAAACCATGGAATACTATTCAGCCATTAAAAAAGATGGAGAGTACGTCTTTTGTATTAACCTGGATTGAGGTGGAACACATTCTTCTTAGTAAAGCATCCCAAGAATGGAGAAGCAAGAATCCAATGTACTCCATTCTAATATGAAGGCAGTAACTGAGCTAATATAAGGGGAGGGGGTGGGGATATGTGAGGGGAGTAGGGAGGGAGATGGGGGTCTCATGGTGTTTGGCACACCTCTTGGAGGTGGAACACAATTATAAGAGGGACTTACCTAGCAAATGCAATCAGTGTAACCTCATTCTTTTACCCTCAATAAAAAAAAAAAAAAAAATAGTGATGAGCAAGAAGGACACCTCTACCTCCAGGGCCAGTAGTAGTACAAGAGCTATGGGAGAGGAAAGAACTAAGGGGTTGCAGGGGAAGAAGCAGCACTGCTCTTATGAAAAACCAGGTTTCAGTTAGAACAACTTGGTGGAGTATCTTAGAAATTCAAGTTGGACATGTAGGAGGTTTGCTGATGGCTGGATGTGATTTCCAGGGAGTCCAGTAGGAGAGATTAAGGAATTGGGGGTGAGGGGGTTATTAGAAATGAAGTCATTAAAGGACATGTACAAAGCTGCTTGGGGATATGAGTTCAGAAGTAATGGATGCTCTGGAGCCCATCCGGTGGTAACTGAAGTAAGCAAGGAAAAAGAAAAGCCTAATGGTCTCAAAGCAGATGTTAGGTTGAAGTTACAAGTATTGGTTGGAGGAGAGATGAGACCTTACAAGGGGTCCCTCTTTGTTCTCTGACTATCCCCTCACTTCTGCCAGTGGGAGCAGGAGAAAGGGGCAGGATCCTTTATCTGAACCCTTGGCTTTCCTCGATTTACATAGATGGGAAGTGGAAGTGGGACTAATCTCTGTCCAGGAGGATACCATGTGCCGCTTGGCCTTAGGCCTGCTCTGTTAGTTATCTATTGTCATATAACAAATGACCCCAAAACATGGTGACTTAAGCAGCATCTATTATCTATGTTATCTTTTTTGCATATCAAGAATCAAGTCAAGTGCAACTTGCTGAACCCTCTGTCCCTAGGTCTCTCTCAAGAATGCAGTCTAGCTGTCAGCAGCGTCCCAAATCTTAAGGTTCATGAACTGGGGAGGTAGCCTCTGCTAAGCTTACTCAAGCAGTTGTTGGCAGGATTCAGCTCCTCACAATTGTTGGACTGAGGACTTCAGTTCCTTACAAGCTGTTGGCCAGGAGCCTGCCTTGGTTCCTTGCCACATGGATCCGAATGGCAGCTCACAACATGGCAGCCAGCTTCATCAGAGCAGGCAGGAAAGTGTCAGCAAGACGGAAGTCAGTCTTGTGTAGGATGTCTCAGAAGTGACATCCCATCACTGTTGCTTCGTTCTTTTTGTTACAGACAAGCCACTCAGACCAGTCCACACTCAAGGGGAGGGGACTACACAAGGGTGTAAATACCAGGAGTCAGGAATCTTTGGAGACCATGTCAGAAAGCTGCCGATCCATGAACCAGCTGTCTGGCACCAGGCAGGTTCTACCCAGCACGGAGCTGGACTCAAGTCCTAAATCAAAAGGCTTACCACTCATTTGGGGGAAGGGACAGAGGACAGAGTTAGTGTTGGGAGGACAGCTACAGTGTTCACTCTGTTTTCCAGTCCATGCCTTTTTTCTTCTGAGCCTGACCCTGGTACCCACAAGATCCAGTCCAAATTCTTTATTCATCATATAATTCCCTTCATGTCTGACATTAATTTATCTTTCCAGTCTCATCTCTCATCATTTATTTTTGATCTTGGGTCCTCTTTAATACTCTTAAAAAAAATTATCAAGGGCCCCAGGGAGCTTTGTCTATGTATGTTACAGCTATTGATATTTAGTTAATTAGAAATAAAAACAGAATTTTTAAAATACTTAATTCATTTTAAAGTAATAATAAATCCATTACTTAACCTAAATAGCATGTTTATGAAAATTTTGGTTAAAATGTTTTGAGAATAATGACATTGTTCACATTTTTGCAAATCTTTTAATGTCTGGTTTAATAGAAGACAGCTGGAATCTCATCTGCTTTTACATTCTGTCTGTTGCAATATAGAAGTTTGGTTCAAGTATGTGACGAAAATCTTGCTTTACATAGATATGTAATTAGAAAATGGAGATATGAATACTATCATGTCTAAAAATTATGGCTATTCTTTTCTGCAAGAGGTAGTTTCTTAAAGTTTAGTTACAATGTGGAATATGACGTTTTCCTCCTCTATTACATTAAAACCCATTGGACTGCCTGGCATTTTGAAAAGCTTTTACCCCTTTGAAAAATATTGGTTCTCTGAGTTAATTTGGGTCTTCCAAATATTGACTCACTTCATTATAAAATATTTTAATATTTCTAGCTATCTCATCAGGAAAAGTCTTTGCATATTGGGAAGCTACCAATGACGGAGGATTCAAAATTCTGATTTTTCACTTAAATGCTCAAACTTTATGATTGGCGGCAAATTCTATTAGTTGTTCTCCTTGAAGTAATAAGTCACTTTTTTACAAATTGCCAAGTCTCAATAGGCATATTGAATATACTTCCCATAAAAATGGTCCTCCATAACAGGATCCTCATGGCCTCATTCTGGGTGTCTTTTGGGTCACTACCACCCTATGTCCTCTCAATGTGCCTCACATTCAGACACCTGCAGAGAGAATCTGATCGGACTCCCCAGCCGTTAGCCAGTCCAGAGGTGCAGGGCAACCAGTGCAGAAGGAACCATTTCTGGCTGCTTACTAAAAAGAGACTTGAGGTCTGGCAGACTCTCACAGTCCAGAACATACCATCATTATCAATTAGTAAGATATATTTTTCAATGCATAGCTATAAATGGAATGATCGTGATATGAGAAGGAAAAAAACTGCAGGTTTCATAATTTGCTTTTACAAAGTGTCCATTTGACAATACCTTAAAGACAAAAATAAGCATATCCCAAAGTTTCTGGTGCCCCCTTCACTTTGTTTGAGGTATTAGTAATACTCTGGGGATGCCATGGATCTGTCTGTTCCAAAATATTATTTGATGTGGATTTAGTAGTTACTATGAATTTTCTACCAAGATAAATATATTAAAAACTGTCAAAGGTTTCTTTGGTTGACTGTTTTTCATTCTAATGGATGTCTTCCTCCTTTGCAAGGGAGGAATGTCCTTCAAAGTATCTGTGAGAATAATCTTATATCTAGTGTTTTTGTTAAGAAATAATTAGGAGTCACTAGGCATTGCATTTTGCCAGTTTATAAATTTTAAGTGTTTTTTGATTGTTTTAAGATTGACTGCCTCATCTTGGTAGGGACAGAGAAGGCTAAGAAATTCATTTGGGCCATATTGAGGATGGTAACTTTTCCTCCTATGAAGGTCTTGGAATCATTTATAAAAGTACAGTAGTATGCACTTTAATTGAGAACATACCCATAAGTGTGTACATGTATTTAGAAGGAACATTTGGGGTCTGAGTTCCCACTTTTCATTTATACTATAAGTATATTGCTAAGGGGACTTAATTGGTTAATGATAAAGAAAACAAAAATAGCATCCTTTTTGGAAAATATAACCTAACAAAATTTAAAGTGAAACCCAAATTGAAATGTATTGTTTTATGAAACAAATATTTTAACTTTGTCACTTGGATGCCACCAAAATTTTAAAAGAAATCTAGGCTTCCTTTCATCCTTTGTAATTTTCCCAAAAGCAAGAAATCAGATACTTTGTACATGTTGATTTTGTTGGCTCTTGTATTTGTTTGAGCCATGTCTCATAAGTAAGTTGTAAATATTTTAAAGATTTAATTCATGCACACATTTTATATAGCTTTTATAGCTTTTCTGAAACCACAGTCCTCAGAAAAATAGATTATATCAGTTTTTCCATTCACTTCCCATGTCCCAACAATGAACATAGCGTTAGAGTTCACACTACTGCACACTCTCTGCCCTGACAGGCAGTACATGAAGTTTATTCTTTCTTTTCTTAACAGAGAGCCCTAATATTCCCTTTACTTTGCCACGCTGATGGGTATAGAGCAAAGCCTCAAGCCATTCTTGTTAAGTAAATATTATTCATGGTGCAGTACATACAAAAACCTCAGAAAATCAATTATATATTATATAGGTGTGAATAGCTTTCTAAATCATCTAAAGGCTTGTTTTCTTTCTTTTTTTACAGACCTAACAACCCTAATGAATGCTGCCTATTAAGAGAAACCACAAGAAGGTTATATGTTTGGTTGTCTAATATTCTTGGATTTGATATGAACCAACACATAGTCCTTGTTGTCACTGACAGAATCCCAGTTTGTATGTACATTATTCACATTCCTCTCTGTTGTGTTTGGGGAAGACATTTTAGCCTTTTTTAAAGTTACTGATTTAATTTCATATTATTTGGTTGCATGAAATTGCCCTTAACCACTAAGGATTATCAAGATTTTTGCGCAGACTTACACATGTCTAGGATCCTTTTATCAAGGCAGTTATGTTTATCATTTTCTTGCCTTTACTCCGCCATCACCAAACACTCAGTTAAATATAAATTAGCGTTTTAGATGACCACTCAACAATAATACTTAAGGATGGAATTTCTTCTTTGTGCCAGAATCCAAGAACTAATTCCTAAATACATAATGTTGGTATATTGAAGATGAAATTAAAATTGTCCTTCAGTTTTGAGGCCATGTGTAAAGTTTAACCATATTGTAAAATATCTATTCCGTATTAGAAATAGCTAGTTGACAGCCTATACTTCTCAAAATTCATATTGTTATGTACACAAACTAAGTTTCTATATGTGAAGTTAGTAAGTCTTTTTTTGTGTTACTCCAGAATAAAGGCAATGATTTATTTTTTCCCAATGCCAATACAATTTGACCCAGTCGCTCAAGGTGGACACTTTACATTTTAAAGCTGAACTCAGCAGCAGCCTGTGGGAAACCAGACAAAGCAGTGACTTTAAATACAGTCTTTTAAATGAACTGTTTTCCTTTTGGAACTAGAGTTAGAATAGTTAGTATTCATCCACCAACCATTACTATGTGTACATTATTGTTGTATTGTGATAATAGAGAATTTTATTTATTTTTATGCCAGCTTATATTGTGAGAACACATTTAGTCAGTTTGAGTTTTATCAATCCTGTTATGCTTGTCTTTGGAACATCTTTTGCGTATTCGAGGTTTGTAGTTGAAAAGTTTACTGTAAAAAAAAAAATCAAAAACAAAAAAATGTATTGTTTTTACAGAATAAATTTATTGGAATGTGTACTGGGAGTAAGATTTGAGGTTGTAAACAACTAAGTTAGTGTAATTTGGCTTCATATATGTAATGTGAGGTATTAATGTTAATTCCTATATTAAAGCAAAAATTGTTAACAGCAAGTTGACAACAGAATCAAGTACAGGTGAGGGTTTTATTTTTATTTCATTTTTTTAAAACACTCTTTGGGTTTTAGGTTATTTGAAAAAAACTGGTGCGGGTGTGGGGGGTGACTACATGACCTGCTTGACATGCACATTCACCAGCCCAGGAGACCCTAGATTTACACATTATCCAGCCATTGATTTGTATACCATTTTCTTTTCATGTTCTAACATGAAGAGAAAAATGTAAGTAGTTCTAAAAGCCTAGGGCTGTTGATGGTGATGATGGCAGCTAAGGGTGAAAACCCCGATCCACTTCTCACTCCACAGCACACTGAGAGGCCGCTATGTTTGAGTTCTCTCATGTAGCAAATATTTTCCTTTTAGTATGCTCACACAATTCCAAATAGGAAACGTTCATAAAAAGGTACCTGGATACCAATCCAGTTCTTTTTTTCTTAAAAGGTACCTTCTAATTTTAATTTATTTTAAAATTAATGAAGCTTAATTAATTCATCAGAAGTCCTCTTCATTGGTTACACTAAAACATGAGGAGAATGTAGATGATGTTTTGAATTGGAACATATAACTGAGAGATTTTCTTAAAGAAAAAGCCATTTTGTATGTATATATAAAATGTTTTGAAGTTAATAAAATTATCTTCATAAAGGCCAAAAATAATTTTATTAAAAATATATACAGAAATACAATAAAAATATTTCCAGCCACCAATAAAACAAGCGTTCATTAAGGGCAGACATAAAGTTATCAGTCCCTCTTTAGCTATTTAAATTCACACAAAAAATTAGTAAAAACAATTTTTAAACAGCAAATAATACATTTAATAAAAATGAAAACATTTTCAAACAGTTTTAAAATACTCTGATGACTTGCCTTTTATATTGAGGTTGATAATGAAGCACATACATCTTACATGGAAGATTTATTTTTCCAACCTATGTTTGCTATTTTGAGTTTTTAATATATATAGACCATATTCATTTTCGAATAGTTTCATTTTCATGCTCACTATTGTAGGCACTAAATTGTAATCTTCATCTACAATTATTTAATATGTCAAACAGAATACTGAGATAGATGGTCAAGTTTGCCCACAAATAATTACAAATATATTTCTTTAAACAAACTTTCTCAACAACTTCTGTTTTCTTTAAAAAAAAAAAAAAAAGAATTATAATACCCAATACAGTGTAGCTCAAGCATATAGCACAGAGCAAGAATTTGTGTGTTCTTAAGTATTCATATATAGGAAGAGGATAAAATGGGGTAAAATACCAGTACCAGTGTGACAAAAGCTGCAAATCTAGAAAGGAAGAGCATGAAGTAATATTTTCATTCCACCTTTTCATCTGCTTTTGTTTTTATGAAGAACTCTGGTTTGTAGATACAACGATAGGCCAAGAGTTGAGGAAGAATTCCATATGCTGTGTTTAGTGCTAAAAAAAGGGTTTTTGCATCTTCAGGGACTCTGTAGACGTAAGCAGTTCTAGCATGAAGAGAAGCACCAATGTGAGAAAACTGAGCCTGTTGCATTAAAAAAAAAAAAAAAAATTGGTAAGCGTGAAAACTGTGATCAGCCGGAAGCAGGATGATGAGTGCTGAGTCCCTTCAGAGCATGTTTCTCCTGACCAGTCCTAACCCGCAGACAGAGCACCTTCAAACAATCCATAGTTTTTGTTACATTTACTCTTTCATTAAATTCAGGGCCATTCTTAATATAACTATTCAAATAAAGTATACATTATTTTAGTGTGGTTTTGTCATGCTAGTTTTGTTTTTTAACCCATTTAGAGTCCCTTGCCAAACATTAATGGCTTAATCTAACAGAAAAATCTCAATAAAATCTCAATTTTGCTCTGATTTGCATTCCGGAGATCCTACATAGAGGCTCAGTTGTGACTCACAAATTGTGTCCAGTAAAAATGAAGAAGGTACATGTAAAGTTTAAAATATCTCGTATATTTTTAGCATAACAGACTGTTTAAAAAGAAAACTCTGGGGGCCTTAGCTTCATTTATCAGTCTTTCATCTGCTCCTTGGAACAAGAACGCAAAGTCTTTTCACTGTATATTTTTTGTTTATTTATTTGTTTGTTTGCTTTTTATCCAATTTAAAAATTACTAAGCATTGTTTGTAAGATAAGGCTATTAACAACTTGAGCAGAGGTAGGAAATGTGGTTCCTCCTTATAAAATGGCAAATGTACGTGCAGGCAAACTTTTCAAATCAAATTACAATTTAGCTAGAAGTATGACCTGCCAGCATAATCTTAGTTGGCTAAACAGCCTTCCTCTGTCCTTACATACTTGTTCAGAACACACATTCAGAATGTGCCTACTGGTCTTTTTTGATACTTTTCATAAGCATGGAGGAAAACTGTATAAGAAAGGGTAATACAGGCCACAGCAGGATTAAAAGCTCTGTTGAGGGGATTTCCCAAGAAGCAGAGTCTGCATTTTCATATCTTGTCAAAATTCAAGATACACATGATGAAAGGATTGTGAATCTAAACGTAATAAGTAGTAAATTCTTAGTTCATCAGGATCAAAGTGAAGGGACAAAAGATACTGCAATCTAGAGAAGGCACAGAAGTGACAAGAATAAAGAACTAAATTATTTGTTATAAATACATAAGTTACTTAATATTACCTTCCATATGAAATCAGCTTACTCTGCTAAGTGGCTAACAGGTAAGTCTTTCTTACGTTTATTTTACCCATGACAAGAAAAGGCCAAGCTTTTATAAGCAGCATCTCAGTGAATTTTTATCAGCACCAGATATTTTAATAGGCTGCAGTTTTGCAAAGTACTGAGGCATGCATACTCTGGTACATTTTTGCTATTCTCTGGACGTAAACATTAAATGAGTGTGATCGGTTCCCAAGGACCAACATGTAGACTGTCTGCAGTGTGGTCCAGGAGGCACTGAGAGGGCTGTGCCCTCAGACACACCTCCTGTGGGCAGCTGCCCGGACAGAACCCAGAACACGTGTTCACATCTCTGGGCTCTGAGGACAAAAAAGCCTTGAGAGTTAAGGGCATTTGCCAGGCTGCCCTGAGGAGCTGCACCGTGGACATCCTGGGAACTCTGAACATTGCCCCCCTCACTGGTTTTCCTTATGGCGTATTCCTTTTTTGAATGATAGTTTTTGTCTAAAAATATATCAAAGCCTTTTCTCCAGGACTAGAGGCCAAATTTGATCCTGGTTTTCAGAAATGGGAGTCTGGTGGCTTTACCTTTATAGATACTTATAAACATTACAAAATCACCAAATTTGAGGAAATGCCGACCATACTTTAAGAAATAAAAGCAGTTGTGCCTACTTGCATAGTAAAGGCTGCATAATCAGTGATTCCATAGGCTCTTTGCCTGCACTAAGCAGTGCACTTAATACCTCATTTTCATGAACAGCAAAGTCACAGCAACATTTTAAAATGATTTCATGACCTTAGATTAGATTGTAAGCCCACTGGGCAGGTACTTTGTCTAACGTTTTGTGTAGCACCTTCACATTGTTAGAGCTCAATAAACATTCAACAACAGTGGTCTTGTGACTGTCACAATAGAAAAAGGGTCCACAACACTCACACCTGTAAGCCTAGCACTTTGGGAGGCTGAGGTGGGAGGATCACTTGAGCCCAGGAGTTTGAGACTGGCCTGAGCAAGAGTGAGACACTGTCTCCCCAAACATAAAAATTAGCCGTGGTTGGTGGCAAGCTCCTGTAGTCCCAGCTGCTCAGGAAGCTAAAACAGAAGAATCACTTGAGCCCAGGAGTTTGAGGTTGCTGTCAGCTATGACGACGCCACGGCACTGTAGCCCAGGTGAAAGAACAAGACTCTATCTCAAAAAATAAAAGGATCCGAAAGAATTTCTCTAGTTTTGTACCTATTTTATTAGCCTTTTTAACTCAATTATCTAGTAAGAGCAAAGATTACATGCCTAATCCAAAGAGGTGTTTGTATGTGAGAGAAGAACTCCGAGGACGGTTGTCTGCTGCTCCCAGTATGGCTCATGGTTCTAATGGGCATACTCATGGTGGCCCCGCCTCCAGGTGAGTGAGCGCCCAACCGCGGTTTCCTCCTAAGGCATGTGATGTTAAGTGTTTGGGGTTCTGAAGTTTCAGAAGAACCTCAGTGTCACCTGAGAAGGGTTCCCTTCCCAGTCATACAGCTGATAAGCGACTGCACAGTGTCTCCTGCGTGACGTTCCCACCTGCAGGAGGCCTGAGGGGCTCAGTCAGTGCCAATGAATTCACGTGTGGCCCAGGATAATGGGTGCAAGTTACGGAACCCAGAAATCTCTCCAAAATTGAATGATGCCAGATTGAATCCCTAATATTTTTTCTTCTACTTCATTCTAAATTATTTTTCACCTGACAGAAGTAATTAAGAGATACACTCTTTGAGGTTTTTTTAGAATGGAAAATGAGACAATAAAAGTGAAAAAATTTTACTGGTAAATTTTAATGGTTCTGTCCTTTTTATGTTTATAGGAGACAACCTGGAAAGGATGACTAAAAATTACAATCTTAACTCCAGAAAGAACTGAGTGTTGTGTGTCAGTGTTAATATTATAAGCAAAAACTAGTGTGACCATTGAGACCATAGCTAGGCTATTTGGCCAATATAGTATGCACTGCTAATCTAAAACTATGTTATCTTTTTTAGGGTTTTCTGAACAGCACCACAGGGTGGTTCAGAACATTGTCTCTGCGACCAGATCGCCAGAGTCAAATCCCATCTCCACCACACACCAGCAGTATGGCCTTGGGCAAGAGTTGTAACCCTCTGGCTTCCTCATCTATAAAAGTGGATAATAATGGAACCTACCTGATACATTGTTGTGAAGGTTTAATGAATTGATATTTGTGCTGTGATCAGACAGTGCCAAGCACTTGGGCTAATCCTAAACACAGAACTCCACTGAAATGCCTACTCATGATCTGGTGCTCTACTTTGTTGAAAAATCTGGGCTCTTTGGTTTTAGATAACCCTTTTGACCATTTGGCTGTCATGTCTCCACAAAAGGATATGCACCTAAAGATGTCAGAGTCTAATTTTAATACTAAATAAAGATGTTTAGTAATGAATCACATTAGAAACAAATGAGTAAAATAGGATTTTCATTAGTATTCCAATTATCCATGCTCTTCCTAAACCTTTACCTTCAGGTATTTCTTAAAGGTCTCTATAAAGGAAGAAAATATAGGAAATCTACTGTAAAGAGTTAACTCTACAACACGATTATCTACACATAAGCCTCCAAACCACGCCCCTGCATAGCGGGGAGTTAGAAACTCTGAGGGCAGCAAAGGGGAAGGGGTGTCACCTTTCTGCAGTGGAACTGGTCCTGCCTCAATGGCTAGCGAGTGATGGGCTCCCGGCCAAAGCCAGTGAGCCTGTCCCAAAGCTTGCTTCCATTCTCTTTGCTTTAAATGGGAATCTTCCGTTAATAATAGCAACAAAGAGGTATACAGCTGTTAATGTGCCAAGCACTATTCTGAGCAATTACCTCATTTAACTCTCAACGTAACTCCAAAAAGGGGCTATTACTACCCTCACTTCACAGGAAGAAACTGAGGGTCCCTGAGGTGAAGTAAAAAAGGTCACAGCACTGATGCGTGAATGAGGGCTCAAATCTGAGCCAGTCTGCCTCCAGACCTTTACACTCTCAGCCATATTAACTATGGGTGCTCTGATTTTTTTTTTTCATTTTCAGTAATGTTTTAGCATAGACAATACCAGTTGATAGGAAATGCTAATAAATGGATCTCAGCAGCCTGGAAACAGACTTAACAGCTTTAATCTTGTGGCACCATTCTGTATGAAAAGACAGTTGGGTTATAAAGAAGCCCCCAAAGCAAGTCTTTGGTCTAAAGTGGTTTTATTTTATATAATTTTCTTTGACTTTTGGATTGATCTTTTGATTTCTGAGGTGGCAGATTCCCTACATGGTCTGAAATCAAGGACCAAGTAACCACTCAGTGTTGATCTTAACCTCTTCTAGAGCTTTTTAAAAGTTGGGGGTTTTATTATTAAACTGATTAACAGCGGTTCTCAACTGTATTAAAGGGGTGCCGCATTAGGAAGGTTGAGAACCACTGGCATAGACTCTTGGGAGTTCACTAATATCTCACTAAGAGTAAATTTTAGTAAGTTAGTGGGATCGTGAATCCATAAGGCTTCTGAATTAGGAATAGCAGTTTTAGCAAACAAGGGTGCTAATCAAGATTACGGAGAATGCTTTCTGTGAGAAATGTATCAGGTGCCTAGTAAGAAGACAGCCCTATTCATAAGCAAGTATTAGCTAAGTACCAACTAAACACGTAACTGTCATTCATTGTCCCAATAGTATGCACTTTGTAGCATGGTTTCTAACTTTGTCTTAGCCTACACACTGCAAACAGATTTCAACTAAGATAGGGGAATGTCAGACACATAATTCTTGAATTATGCCACTCTTTACCTGCTAGGTCTGGAGAAATGTCCTGATGTTTAGAGAAGCTGGCCCTTAAATTCATGCTCTGAGTCTTTGGACTCACCAGTAAGAGAGAAGCTTCAGGCTACCTTGTTAAACTGAGCAGTGATGGATTTCTACAAGGCCTGAGGTCTGGCTAAAGCTACCCCTGCTACTGCCAGTTGCTCTGCAGCCCACACTTCCCCTCCCGGAACTGCTCAGCTGCAGTCGCAACTGTCCATCTGCAAGCTTGTTCTCACCAACATGTCAGTCTGGGCTTAGTCCTGCTGCTGTAGGCTTACACACCCCTTTTCCCCCAAATGCTGACTTTCCTCAGCCTCCTGACTGTTGGCCCTGTCCACATGATTAGGCCTGTGCCTAAGTTTTCCTGCCTGGTTCCCTAGTTGTCTCCTGAGATTTGACCAGCTCCAACGTCTGTCCTCTTCAGACAGCATCCGAGCTGTTAACACTCAGACAGCATCCGAGCTGGTAACACTCAGCATTCCTGTACTGGGGGCTGGTCTGGGCAGCTGAAGGCCTGGGCAGACAGAAAAGGCCTAATGGTACAGGCAAAGCACACAGGTGATGAACAGCTGTCAAACGTTGAGCAATCTAACTGAAGAAAGGGCTGGCAAGAGTGAGATGAGTGTGAGCCCTCTGTCCTGGAGGATGCAGCAGAATAATAAGGCTGGGGGACCAAGTCATAAAAACAAAAGCTTGGCTGGGTGCAGTGGCTCAGGTCTGTAATCTTAGCACTCTGGGAGGCCAAGGTGGGGGTGGACAGCTTGAGCTCACGGGTTCGAACCGCCTGAGCAAAAGTGAGGCCCCATCTCTACTAAAAAATAGAAAAACTGAGGCAAGAGGATCACTTGAGCCCACAGTTGGAGGTTGCAGGGAGCTAGGATGCCACAGCACTCTCCCCAGGGCAACAGCTTGACGCTCTGTCTCAAAGAAAAAGAAAAGCTAAGGCTTCCTCTGGCCCCAGACATGCTGCACACACCACACCTGAACACTGCCTTGTGTTCCCTGGAGAGGCTCAGTTCCACGTGCAAGCCTTACTTTGAGCTGTTTTAAGACTCACTCTGTGCCATAGCGAATGGTTTCCATGGGGTGGGGGCAGATAACACAGTGGAGATGAGTGTGGGCTTTGGAATCAGAATTTCATATCCCTATTCTGCCATTTAGCAATTGCAATCTTAGGAAAGTAACTTGAGATGTTCTGAGCCTCAATTCCCTCACCTTTAAATGGAGATTTCTTTAAATACTTGTAACAAGCCTATGTGTTCATCATGCTGTTCATTCCTTGGAGGAACACAAGAAAACCACATGTACCGCCTCCCTCACAGCTGCCACCAGGCCTGGCCCTTAAAAACATCCCACGTGATCGTTCCAGGAGCAAAACTTAAACCTTATTGTGTTAAGCCATTGAGTATTTGTTTCTGCAGCAGAGCACACAGCCTATCCTTACAGGTAAGTAAAATATTTAGCCTGGTTTTTCTGGCATAAAGTAAGATAATGAGAGCTTTGGGCTAGTCTAGTGGCAGCAGAGCTGGAAGAAAATGGATTTGAGAATTACTCTGGTGGAGTCAGAACTAGCCAGACTCAGTGATCGTCTAGATGGAGAAGGTAAAGGAACAGGAGGTGTAAAAAATCACTCCACCTTTTTGGCCCAGTGCAGTGGTTCACAGTTGTAATCCCAGCACTCTGGGAGGCTGAGATGGGTGGACCCCTTGAGCTCAGGAGTTTGAGACCAACCTGAGCAAGAGCGAGACCCCCATCTCTACTAAAAATAGAAAAACTATCTAGGTGTTGTGGGCATCTGTAATCCAGCTACTGTTGAGGCTGAGGCAGGAGGATCCCTTAAGCCCAGGAATTGGAGGTTGCTATGAGCTATGATGCCACAGCACTCTAGCCTGGGCAACAGAGCGAGGCTCCGTCAAAAAAAAAAAAAATGCTACCTCTTTGGCTCGAGCTGCTAGATGTAACTGAGCCATTTACAAAGTTAATGAAAAATGTGAGAGAAGTGTGGGGAAGATCAAGTCCTATTTTTTCACATTACATCTGGGATGCTAGTGAGGCATCCGAGTGAAATGACTGGGTTTGGAATTAAAGTCTGGGAGCAGTTTGGGCTGAAGGCAAAAACTGGAAGTCACCAGCCTGTAGCTATTACCAAAAGATATGTAAATAAAGACCCAAAACCAAAGCCTGAGGAATTAGGTATTTAGAAGTTTGCAAAGCAAGAACAGCCAGCAAAGGGAGATAAATGTATTCTCTCCAGTCACTCAAGGAAAGGATGGGAACCCTTAATTCTGTATGCTGCCTCGACTTCGTTGATATTAATATTCAAATTTATAATTAAGACATACCTCAAAGTGGAAGGATTTAACCCTTAAATAATGTTCACTGGTTTTTGACCCTGTAAATTCTCGTTTGTCTCTGGCCATCATGATTACTATACCCTGAGTCTAACTGACTAATACGCCTAGAGTTTCTTGATGAACCTCTTCCAGCTTGAAAAGAGCAAGACAAAGATGTTTTCAAAGATGAATTCATTTGATTTTCTTTATTTCCAGTAATAAAAAAGGAAAAATTACTTAATTTTCTTCCTTCCTCAGAAGATGAACTTCTTTTGCCAACTATCACCTTATGTAAAAATGTGATTTGTGTTATGTGTGAAGTTTGCCATAGATAATTCCATTTTCCGTTCAGTGTAGTAAAGCTCTTTGACTGAAACCTGAGCTGTACCAGGGGCTTGGCTAGGTGCCAATGGGGAGGGAGCAAGTGATAGCCCTGCTTTTCAGGACTAGAACTATTTTAAAACTTATTTCCCTGGTTCTATAAGCATAGTATAATGGAATTGTAAAGTCTTACATTTAGATAGACATCTTGAAAATAACAGTCCTCAGTCCTTTTTTAGTAGCCATGGTGTTCAGAGATAAAGAAACAGCCCTATAAAATGACAGCATCCCTTGCTGGGTGTGTGACCTTTTAACCTCACTGACCCTTCTGTATAACTGGATCACACATGTACTCAATAGTTATTGTGAGATTTAAATGAAGTGTGTTTGCAGAAATGTCTTCTAAGGAACATAACTCGGCGCAAAGATGCTCTTCATACCTGCCACAATGACAGACCAGGAGTAAACTTTCTCGACAGATGATATTCTCAGTACCTGAGCTAGGCCTCCAGCATGGATCAGCGTTAGGTCAGGCATCCAGGAACACCCAGGAACCGCTAAGCCGTACAGCGCCATCACAAAGTATGGGATGGAATAGAATAGATACGCCAGCATCTGCATTGAAGACAGAAATTACACCATCAGCAAATTGGCAGTTGACCTGGCCTAACTAAAAAGTGCAAAAAAACATGTTCACTTTTGAAAATGTTAATTCTTATTTCCCACATGGGACCACATTTTCCCATTTTTCAAAAGAGAAAAAATTAGCTTTAGAAAAATAGGCTTTTAAACTACTTGACCTGAATTTTAGGATAGGCAGCAGGATCCCTGAGATAGGGCTCTTGAAGTTGTACATATAATCGGCACAGTTCGGATGGGCAATCCAAAGCAATCTAAGAACAAAAATAAATTCATTGTAAAAAATACATTCACATCTGGTTCTTAGGTTTGCTGATAAGGCTAACTGTACAAGATTTAGTCACAGGCTGCTCTGGTATTTAACCAAAACTATGCATTGTAGAGGTTCCCCAATGAAAAGGAAAGAAGTGAACTATTGTACATACCTACTCTAAAGACATGAAGGCGTGGTTAATCACAGAGCAGGAAGTGGAAGCTAGCACTATTCTTGGGTACCCTGCAAATACTCAGAGTCTTAAGTATCTAGGTTTGGCCAAAGCACAGCTTGCTTCAGATTACCAGTTTCATTTTTCCTGGAAATAACTAGCCAACTATTCCCTAAAGGAAGAAAAGTATATTTCTACACCAAATTTTGTTAAGATTCAAAAATAGCATCTTCCTCTTCCCAGTGCCTCACACCATATGGCCTTTGGGGGCAGTAAAGGGTAATGATCTGAAAGCAGGGTCCTCTTGTCTGAAGCCACCTCCAGTGTCCACGTCAAAAGACAGCAGAGCAGATTTAGTCACAGTGGAGTAGCCTGTAGGCCACAGGTAGACAACTATTTCTTGGGCACATTACTAGGCCCCCTCCGAGTCACCTTCCCCTTCAGGCACCATTCCTCATGGTGTTGTCCATAAATGCTGCCCACCTAGATAACACATGAAGATGGGCCAGCTGTAGAACTGGTCAAAATAAATTGTCCAAAGACAACTAAAACAGCTTCTCACCCTGAATCCAGCCAGCTGCACAGGCCCTTGATACACAGCCCAAGGATCCCAAATAATAAATTAGCTACATCAGCTTACACTTGGCACTCCCCAAGTGTTGTGCTACTCCAGCAGGCTTATTATAGCTAGTAATTGTCACTGAAGCCAAATATAATTAACCACGTAATTCTGAGCTCCTCAAATTCATTTCTACTAAGAATAAATCATGAAACTGGGGCAATGCAAAGGATCGCTGATCAGTAAAAATAGAAACAGCAATCATTTATCGAGCACTTTGTGCAAGGAAGGCCCTCTACCAAGTGTTTGATGTGCATTACTTAATCTCCAAAACCATACTGTAAGATAGGTACTATTATTTTACAGAGGAGAAAACAAAGTCTCAAAAAGGTTAAGCAATTTCTCCAAGGCCACGGAGCTAGGAAATGGCCAGGTTTCCAACTCCAAAGCCTGTGGGTCTTTTTCTTAACCTCTACTCTACCAAATAGTAGAGTTGGTAAAGGAAAAATAGAAAAATGAAATCCTCACATATCCTTAATGCATTTCAGTCACATCAGTATGAAGACTCCAGACCTGAGCATAGTTTACTCACACTACTCGTAGCAGTGAGAAATTCACATAACCCTGCAGAAATGTGAATCGTACCTCTTCCTCACTCCCATCACACCTACTCCTGAGAACATACGGATGTTCCGTACCACAGTTGTACTAGATTCTGAGGATATTCTGTATTAGTCTTAGGATATCATCCTTACCAAAGACACATTCATGTCACAAAGGAATCAAAAGAAATGAGACTTTGTGCTAATTTTTCCAGTGCCCTCAAATAAGGGAAGGATGATACTTTGAGCTGAAGGAGGGAGAGTAAGCTCAGGATGTGCTGCTCTTGGGAGTGGGAGGGCAGGTGCACGGCTCCAGTCTCTCATGAGAATAATGTGTTAGTTTGCTAAGAAGTCTGATAAAAAACAAAAACCTATTTCTAGGTGTTTCCCATTTGGAAGTATTAACAGTATAATCATGTTATGATATTTTGATCTGTGATGCTTACCAAGCCTCTGAATAGGCAAAATCCAGTTGCCAGGAGGAGACAAGCAACCAGCGTTAAATCAAATGGTCTTCTCAGCAGGCCCTTTGCTTGGGCTTCTTGAACAACCTAAAATAGAGTTGTAACTAAAGAACAGGCATACAGTGCCGAGGAAGAATCTGAAACCTGAAACACTAAATGCTATAATGAATGAGAGTGAGAGAATTTCGAATACGCATAATTCATAAAATACACCACTGGCCATAGAACTTAGGAAAATCATTTCTTCCCTCAAATTTCCTCATCTGTGAAATGAAGAGATTGAGCCAGATGATCTTAAAGGGCCTCTCTAGCTCTATGAATCCATATTTTTTCATGAAATAACATTTTCATGATTTGTAAATATACACATTTGAAAATTAAAAACATAAACCATAAACATCACTATTAAGTTGATAAGCTTTTACACTAATATAAAGTAAATATACATACTAACACACCCACATACACAAATAACATACACACATATATCACCTATGTAATCTGTATTTTTCACAAAATTAGGACTTAGTGTATCAACAATTCTGCATTCTTTCTGCCCTCAACATCTACCTATAAGCACTTCCCTACATTAAAAATTCTTCTAAAACTAATGCCATGCAGAAGCACCAGTCTTTAGCTATTTTCCCATTTTGGGACATTTAGGCATTTTTCACCATTATACTTAACATGATAATGAACAACTCTCTACATAAATCTTTGACAGCATCTCCGTTATGATTTCTATAGGGCCCAAGAGGTAGAGTTACTAGATTGAAGGGTCAAATTTGGTAAGGTTGGTAACACTGCCAAATTGCTTTACAGAGCAATTCTAAAATTTATGTTCCTATCAGCACTGTATGACAACACCCGTTTGGCCCTGGCCCTCACTGTGTTTTAGCATAAAAATAATAAATAGTTCTATGCACCTTATGACTCCGTTGGTATGTTGATATGGAATCTTCAGAAATAGTGGAGCCAAGATTGAGGGTAAGGTTACTGTTCCTCAGGGGAACTGAAGGGACACTTGTCAGAGTGCCAGCCTGAGTCTGTATGGCAGATGTCTGAAGGTTTAGAAATGGAGTGTTTGTAAATGTAAATGTCTTCCAGTGAACTTTATTGTAAATCTTTTTGTAAAATGAATAATTATATTCTTATCTCTAGTAATTCATGTTTTCATATATTGATTTTTCTTAAAGGATCTTGCTACATGATCTAATATCTATAAAAGGAAGAAAAACGTAGAGAGAGAAACTAGCTATGAAATGAAAACCTTAGCAGAGTACCTCCAGGCCGGGACTGGACTATGAATGGAAGACAGATGTCTCAGGATGGGTCCTATAGCCAGCCAGTCTCCACAGGCCTGGATCAGAACCTGGGAATCAGACCCTGTGGCTACTTGGACTACTGTGAACAGCAGTATCTCTCCAGCATCTTCTTGGGGCAGTAAATACATAGAAAAAGCTGCCGAGGTGCTCAAAAGCCAGGCCATTAACAACTCCAGCCAAACCAAACACTCCGGACTTCATCCAGCACACTAATTAATGCACAATCTTTGTTAAGCCAATGTGGCCACTGGCACAGGAAGTTCCCATGGGTATGGCCTTGCTCATAGAAGCAGACACATTCAGACAGAAACAGACCATCATGGCTACATTAACCAAGATGTGAACTCATGCCACACAATCAAAACGGTCACTCTGATTGAATGCCCCAAATGTTCCAGTCTACAGAGGCACAGTTCAATTCATCGGCCAGTGGATGTGAGTGAGCTCTATGAGTCTGAGAACAGATTACATCAAAACTTAATAAAAATCACCTTTGAGGGATAATTATAAATTTCTGATGGCTGATTATAGATTCTGAAACCAGCCCAGACAGGAAGACAAGTATATGGTACGCTTAAGAAAAAAGCAGGGCAAATTCGTGTTCCATACTTCCCTATTTAAAAGAGAGAAAGAAAGAGAAAGTCAAAAGTTTACAAAAGCACATCTAACACAAGTAACATTTAGGGTATTGCCCCATCTCAAGTCATCTAAAATTTTGTTATGGGCCAGACAGTATTTTTAATGAGGCAAAAAAAAAAAAAAAAGGTTCAATTTAAAACTAATAGATGTGTATTAACAGCCATATCTATAGTAGTTTCAAGGCATATTTAATATAATATCCTGATTTCCTTCAAGCATAAATAACCTCTTTTACTTTAGCCTCCAAGAGTGTTAATTTCCAAGTACATGTTTGGACTTTTTATCGTGTGTACATATAATTATATTACATATAGTACTAAGAGTCGTAAGAAATATTTGTGTGCTAAATGTAGCCATAAACACCATCCAACCCAACCAGATCATTCTAGAAGTCAGCAATCACTGAGACTTGACTGTCTAATTGTTCGAGTCACACTTCTGAAAGTTGTTCTAAAGTTAAGGAGGGGAAAAGGAACACAGGTTTTTGGTAAGCTTGGAGTCTCTAGGTTCTATAAACACTGAAATAATCTCTGCTTAAAAATAAGCCCCATTGTTTCAGAAAAAGGAAAATGAATTTTAAGATAAAGTTTCTTACCAACAATGTTTCCTGGCACAAAAACAACAGTGCTCATAATAATAGATCCAACCCAATATAGGCCAATGGTTCTATAACTTTCTCTGTAACAACAAAAAGCTTGACTTAGTGCATTTGTCTTAGAAGACCATGAGCAAAAGACGTCCCTCAGTGTTATTTTTATTCCAACTAGTAAAGTACATGAATCAAGAGTGATAAACACAAGAAGCCCTGGTAATCAAACTTCTTTTCCATGGGTGATGCACTATAGAAACTTTGTTGTGTCCTTTTAAGTAGGAGATTATGCTGGCTGCACTGATCTTAAACACAACATGATCATCACTGCCAAAGGCCTTCTGCATTGCCCTATCATGTATGAAACCCACAGCGTGAAAGGGAAGCGTTCCAAGAAGAAAGGAAGTGGATTCATATTTCCGATCATTGTAAGTATGAGGAGAGGATAATAAAAGGCCTTTCCCTGCAGTCACAGAATTGTGGCCCAAAGCCCTAAAGGTGAAGGTAATAAGTGACATGTACCCCAAGCAATAAAGGGTAGACATACACTCCTAATCTTCAATGTTGAGAAAAAGTTCTTTCAACTGATAACCCCAACACCCCAATTCCATACTATGTAATAGGCTATGAGGAAAATTCAAAAGGAAGATTCTCGGAAGGGAAACAGGAAGGAAGACCACTGCGTGCTTCCTATCTAATCCCAGCCCTCAAGCCAAATACAACCAAACCCCAAGAGCACCATTCACAATGACTGGGATTGGTAAGACAATCCTACCAAGCAGGAGGACAGATAAGAAGTAACTGGCACAGTCCTGGAGTTTATCATGGGGGGAATAGGTGTCAAACTGCAGCTTTGCACGGGACAAAAATGTATGACTTTCTGGCCAGGTTCAGTGGCTCAAACCTGTAATCCTAGCATTCTGGAAGGCTGAGGCAGGTGGATTGCTTGAGCTCAGGACGTTGAGACCAGCCTGAGCAAGAGCAAGACCCCATCTCTACTAAAAATAGAAAAATTAGCTGAGCATGGTGGTGGGCACCTGTAGTCCCAGCTACTCAGGAGGCTGAAGCAGAAGGATCACATGAGCCCAAGAGTTTGAGGTTGCCGTGAGCTATGACACCACAGCACTCTTCCAAGGGCAAGAGAATGAGACTCTGTCTCAAAAAAAAAAAAAAAGAAAAGAAAAGAAAAGAAAGCATGACTTTCTCAAACTTGGAAACAAAGGTCTGGGAAAGTAACTGAGCTTGAGACATCTTGAAAGATCCTTCCCCAAAGCTCCTGGGTACAGAGAACTTGGCAGTAAGAAACTGTGGCTGTACCACCATGGGTAGGGAAGACCCAGGAATTCAGACAGAACATGGTGTCAATGTTCAGGGATTGCTGCAATGCAAAGGTTCCTGGGGTAGGAGACTGTGCCTCACAAGATTAAGTCAGCATATTGTAATAGACGGTACCAGCACCCCAAAACAGAGCTGCTGTCAGCTTCTTTAATCCTGTGCACACAGACACGCACTCCCTTGGGGCGGGCTGCAGAGGAGGTGAGGAGGGAAAGGACCACACACCCACGCCTCAGAGCTGCCTCAACTGGGAGAAAGACAGAGCTCTGAACTGAAATGAGACTGAAGTTCTGAAACTTTGAAGTTTTGAAATTTTAGTTTGAAGTTTAGACTGTGCCTCACTTTAATTCCTGAAAATGAGACTGTTCTTCTAAGAGCACATGATCAGAAAGTGAATGTCTGCACGAGCTGTTGGGGAGCAATCCAGAGGCACATTCAAAAGGGCATGGTACGAGGAAACACAAGCTGCGTCTAACTGGAGCCATGGAGCAGATATTCACGTCGGGGCGTACCTGTTTGTGCACCTGCCTCTGCGCCTAACACTTCCTTACCTACCCGCTTGTCAGGTGCAAAGACGCACAGCTGTGAATGGACTTACTCCCACGCTATGGCTGCCACCATCACCAGGTACATCAGATAATGGGCAGAGCCATCCCAGTAGCAAATCATGTGCCCGTGTGCGGTGTTCAGATAGGGTTCACCCTGAGGAAAGCATGAAAAAGAAGTTCACTTTAAATAAGATTCAAACATTCAAACGCAGAACACCAGACCTGTATTGCAAGTTAAAACAGCACAACTAATTTGTGTTAGTCTACTAAAATGAAACTATTTCTACAGAGTTATAAAACTGGTAAAATGTGAATAGACAACATTACCTGGGGCTGCCAAAGCCAGGGTCTGGCCGCAGAGGAGGGAATTAAAGAGGGGCTGACATCAACACAGGTTTGCACTGTGACGTGAAGGCAGGTGGCGTGCTAGGAATCCTGGCTTTGCAGCAAACTCACTGAGGCCAAGCAACATCTGTGACAAGTGGTCCTTGGCTATGACCAGAGGGATGGCCGGAGAAGACCGGGCTCACAGAGCCACTGGCTGGCCTGAACAGTTCCTGCTGATCCTTCGGCTGGCTGGCCAAGGCCTGGGGACGGCACTTATTTCCCACGTGCAAACACACCTACATGTAGGCACTGAACTCAGAGCTTCACACCCAGCCCTCCATCGACCTTCCCCACAATCCTACAGGACTGACTCCATTTACAGATGAGGAAACAGACTCCTGGCGATATCACAGCTAAGGTCTCGCAGCTAAATACCTAGCAGAGACAGTACTACCAGGAAAAGCTGTGCTTCTCCTGGGAAATTTTTAATTTTAGGACAATAAAATTATATGATGAACTACATTCCCTTTGCAGGTGGTTACATTTCCAGGTGGCTACTAGAAAATCACTGTCACCTTTTTGTGGGTCTTTAGCATAGTTCAGGCTCTGCCCCATTTTCCTTCCTTCCTTCCTTCTCTCATGTCTGAGATGTCCTGCTTCTTTCAGTGTGTCCCGACAGTGCCTTCCATCCTTTCTACAACCAGGAGGAGTACAGCCCAGCCAGCCCATCAGGACAGCCACACAGGGCGTTCTCTGGAGCTTCGTGCTCCCCAGGGGCAAGGACAGCTGTCATCTCTCTTCACAAATCAAATCTGATTAAAACCACAGAGGAGGAGACAGAAGTGAAATCATACTTCTGTACCCATTGTTTCTCTCTGACATGCTCCAAAGAACACATCTGAATTTTACAGTCTCAATCTTCCACTCCTGCATACGTGGCTCTCAAAGCAAGTGCTGTCCTCTCCTGGTGGCCTAACAGACACCTAACTGGGTGGTCCCCGGGCCCTCTACACTCTCCTAAACTCCTTCGATCCATCGGCTTCTCCCTTCCACCTGGCATCTATTGTAGTGGACAAATCACTCGACTTACGCAAGTCAAAACTACCTCGTCCCCCTATGCAGTCTTTTGGTAAATCCTATCCGTTTTATTTCTATAATGTCACCCCAGGCAATCTTCCCCCTTGGTCATGGTCTCAGTCAAGCCCCCAGTGTCTCCCTGGACACTGCTACATTGCCAAATGGTCTCTCTCTCTCCCTTCCCATCTGCCACACATGCACTGCCAGATGAAGGCTCTCAAAGCCTGGCATTCGGCATGTCCTCCTCAAAGCTTGTCACCACCGCTGAACCAAGCCTCCTCTCCTGTGCATGGCAGCTAGATGCCTAGAGCCTGGGTCTGCAGACTGTGACATTGACCCAGTCCCCTCCTCCTCCTGCTCTGCCCCAGGGCTTGCCTCCCCCACCAGCTCAATCTCCAGCTCAACCTCCAGCCCTCTCGCCAGCTGCTTCCGTCCTCTGGGTTTTTTTTCTGCCTCTCTGCCTGACCCCCACAGTCCATTCCTAGTCTCCAAATCCCAGCCCCAGCCCCCTTCTCTCTTCTCTTCTCTCTCTGTCTCTACACAGACAGCCCCCAGATCTTCTGCCAAGAAGTCCCCCCAGCACCTGAAACTCCATGTTTCCAATGAACTCAGCATTACCTCCCAGACATGCACCTCAGAGGAGACGTACTCTCTCCTCTCCAAGCCTGTGCCCAAACTGTTCTTCTCTTTGGAGGGATTTCTACCTCCCTGGTCCATCTGGACGTGTTTAGCATCCACTGACATGGCCATTTTTTAAATGCCGTAGCATCATCACTGATGTAGCAAGGCCTTCCCTGACTGCTCCTGGGGTCAGTTCCTCCTCTATGCATTTGAGCACTCAGCGAGTCCCTCTCGTCACACCTAGGACAATGCCACCCTCCTGCACACCAGACAGGGAGCTCCTGGAGGGCAGGGTGCGGGTCTTCGGACCTCAGAGGTTGCCTCAACAAATATCTGCAGAACAGAATTCCTCTTATCCCTGTCTGGTATAATAATACCAGCATTCTTACAATTTCCAAAGCAGGCCAGGTGCACGGTGGCTCACGCCTGTAATCCTAACACTCTGGGAAGCTGAGGCAGGAGGATCCCATGAACTCAGGAGTTGTGAGACCAGCCTGAGCAAGAGTGAGACCCCCTCTCTACTAAAGTTAAAAAAAATTAAAATAAAAATAGCTAGGAACCATGGTGTGCCTGTAGTTCAGCTACTCGGGAGTCTGGGGCAGTTGGATCCCATGAGCCCAGAAGTTTGAGGTTGCTGTGAGCTAGGCAACAGAAGGAGACTCTAGTCTCGGCACTCTAGCCTTGACAACAGGAGACTCTCGGGTGGGGGGGGGCGCAAAAGAGAATAGGCTAACAGATGGAGGCACTCTGAATAGCAGCCATAAAATGGAGTTTCAAAAAGAAAAAACAAAAAACTGGATTTGCCAACTTCCAAAGCAGAAGTCCGGAAGTCATCTTAGGCCTTACCCTCCCCATCATCACCCCATCATGTCCCCAAATCCTACTCATTAAAGCCACTCAGATCCCCTGAAGTCACACCTCTCTACTTTCTTCTCTGCCCAACCAACTTCATGCCCGTGCTGGCCCTGCACAAGCTTCCTGACTTGTCCCCCAGACTCACAACATTGCCCCTGCCCTGCACACCCATCTTTCCCTGATTAAAACTCTTGCCTCACACACAGGGCAAAATCCCAACCCCTCTAGCTGGCGTACACAGCTCCCCAGTATTTGAAACACAGGTGAAGAGTATACTTTGAGCTCTGCTCCTCATTTCCTGTGTGCCCTTGAGTAAGTCCTTAACCTCTATGGGGCTGGATTGCACCTTACTCTAAAATAAGAAAACAGAACTAGCTGTTTTGTGACCAGGCGGCTCCTAACGCTGGGGTTTGAGCGTCCAGTAGCTCATCAATGGCGGCACTCAAAGCCTCAATGTTTGCCGCGGCACAAGCGGAAGACAGCCTGGGCTTCCTGAGACGGCAATGTATTGACAGACACGCAAATGCTAATGCGCTGAAAGTACCTCATAGAAATTGAGTCCAAATAAAGGGAGAAGTAGATCATGGGCCTGGAGTGGGCGAGGAGGCCTGAGAACGGAATGTGGACAAGACTCATCCCCGATCTCACCTCGCCTTTCTGTTCTCTTGGCCTGTGAATAGCAGCCTCGGTGTATTACGGGAAACGTGGTGCCGCCTAGCGCACCTGTTCACACTGACCGACAAGGCTTCTGTCTCGGAGTGACATGGCCGAAGCTGCCGGCTCTTTGGTTTAAGCTTCCTCATGACCGAGCAATCCCGTACCTCTCTCAAGTAGTATGTCATGAATCCATCAATGATTCCGTCTTGTTCCAGTCCTATGATGAGGTTCACCACGCTGGTAAATCCGAACACTGCAAACACTAGAGCAAAGAAAGCAGCAGCTTAAAAAGCAGTGGCTCAGGACACAACCAGCAAGAGTGTGACATTAGCCGACCGTGGTGGAGTGTTTTCAATGTTTGCCAGAAACCTTAAACCTTCTGCACATCCAGCCAGATCTCTGCCTGTTCACGGATCTCCCCATCCCTGCCCAGGGCGCTCCTGGAAGGAACCGGAGTAGAGAATAACCGGGACAGTGCTCTCCTGTCCCAGGAGATCCGACCAGGCCACGCCCACCCATCCTCCACAGCCCGACGGGCTGCCCAGAGGCGAAACCACATCTCACCTGGGCAGTAACCAAGAAGCCAAGGAAGCAAAGGAGGGACTTAGAGAAGGTGATTCATCTCAGTGGCCACCAAGCAGGTCAACTCACAGGGTGCCGACAGGCTCGCCCTGCTCCATGCTGGAGACACTACAGGCAGACAGGAGGCTGATGTGCAAGTGACAATGGCTTTAGAAAAAGGGCCATGGACCTTAAAAAAATGAGTCCAAGATGGTACAACTGAATATCAAAGGAGAGAAGCTGCAGCATCTTAGAGAATCTTACTAGAGTTGTGAGCATCTTCTCAATGGGCTTAAAACCACCAGCCACAAACTGCTAAGGCATATTTTTTAAACAGCAAGTAAAGAAGTCTAGTGTGTGGGTTTGTTAAAGCTGTAGTTTCAAGTCGTAATAAATGGGTGTCTCAGACGATGGGAAGGCCATGGACAGCAGAAAAACCCTGATGGTGAACAGAGGGAAAACCGTAGGAAAAGAAATGGAGAGAACAGAGGAGGTTAACTCACAGAGAGGGGAAGCGGCCCTGGACAGAGTCTGCAGCCAGGACCCGGCATCCACCTGTCCCAGGAGGAGCGGAGGTCTGCCTGTGCCCTGTCGTGCAGACACGCCTTCTCTAGGCCTCCACAGAGGCCTGCAGCCCAGTTCTCACTGACAGCATCACTTTCGGACACTCATTTTTTGGAAGCTTCCCAGGCGATCAGCCACATCCCATCTCCACTCTGTGTAATTTACCAGTGGTCACTGACACCCACATGGACATACCCTCTGCTTTCTCCTGCATGAGGGGTGTGGCCTGGGGTCTGACCCTGAGGCTGCAGTGTGCACATACCCGTGACAGAGATCAGGACAGAGGTACCTGACCTTGAAGAGTACCTCCGTGGAGTGGGGAGGAAGGAAGGAGAGGGACCCACAGTCCAGGATACTAGACTGGAAAGGCAGGCAGAGCCGGAGCAAAGACAAGTGGAGTGGGCCAGAGAAAAGGGCACAGGCCTTGAAGTCAGATGGGCCCAGCTCATCTACTGAGAGACTGCAAAGCCTGAGGCACGTTTCATCATTTCTCTGTGCCTCAGTTTTTCTATACGTGGATTAGGAGAAGCTAGTTACTCCCACCCGACCTTACAAGGTCCCTGTAGGCAGAGAATGCTCCCTATTCCGCCGATGATGGGCTTAACCTGGTGACACTTCAGTCAGTGGAATGTGGGTGGAAGCAAAGGGAGCAGCTCCAAGCCAAGGCCTTAAGAGACACCACTATTTTTCCCTAGCTCCTCTGTGCCTCTGCCACAAGAAAGGTGTGCCCTGGGAGCTGCAGGGCCTAGAACAGGGAGACACACAGACAGGCTTGAATCCAGCCCACGGCCTGATGCAGAGTGGCCCAGCCAACCAATAAACTGACGGCAAGAAAAACAGATGCTTGTGGCTGGAGGACTTGGGGAGCATTTCCTGTGCAGCATCACGGAGGCAGAAATTAAGGAATAACACGTTGAGCAAAGTGCTCAGCACGGAAGAGCTCCAAGGCGGCCCAGCTTTGCTTTGGGCAGCGTGCTCAAGGAAAGGGCATGGGCGGTGGAGTCGGCGCTGTTCTCACTGTCATGGGCCCTGACCACGTTTCTCAGCGTCTCTGAGCCAGCTGCCTCATTTTCAAGTGGAGGGCTGTGGTGCCGCTGACGTGCTCAGAGCCATACGAGGCAGCACACGCGTGTACAGTGCCAGGCGCCGTTCTAAACGCTTTAGAGGTACCACCTTACTTAATGGTTCACCAACTCTCCGGAGAAGGTGCTACTATTTGCCTCCTGATGCCCATGAACAAAGGGGGCGCCTACTGTGCAGTCAAGTTCTACACCAGGCGGAGGGGGCTGCAAGGAGCAGGAAGCCTAGGGAAGCGGTAGGCAGGAGAGAGTCAAGGTTAGAGGTCAGAGATGAAAGCATGCTGCTCATTTAGGGGCAAAGAATGGAGGGGTGCCCTGGATCCCACGGGGAGTGCATCCAGAGCCCTGGACAGGCCACAGTCTGGAGGTGAGGGCTGCGCTGCCCTGAAGCACCTGCTCCTTCAGCCCAGAGCATTCCCAGCTGGTCACTGGGGAGGTGCAGGGGCACGTAGGAGCCATGAGCAAACAGACACAAATGATTTCCCTCCAGGGAGACATACCATAGAATAGCGGGTCCCGGGGTGGTTTTCTTTTGACAAGGACACGAGCCAGCAGGGCTACCAGGAGCAGGATGAGGGCAGCCACCCCTACGATTGTCCAGGAACTGCAACAGTCAGAACAGGGAGGTGGTCACCAACAAAATAAACACACCGGTGCCTGGAATTTCCTGCCTACTGAAAGTCCTTTCCCCCAGCGGCCTAATTCCTACGTAATCTACCCCTGCCTGCAGCGGGGGAAGTTTATCTGCAGCACTTTGGCTTTTCTGAGTCACAGGCCCTGGCTTCTTGGGACCGGGGCCATCAGGCCCTCACTCTCCTCTGACCTTGCCCACTCGCCTCATATGTAGACAGTATGTCTGAGGCTCCCTCTCCCCACCGCACCTGCCCCTGAGACCGGCTACTGCCCCACTGCCTCTACCTACTCAAACCCGTAAGCCCCACTCCCAGCACTGACGAGCCTGACAGTTGACCTGCCACCACTCTCGGGGCCACCTGGAAACCCTCAAGCCAAGCTCTAAGGAACACACAGGCATTACAACCTCACAAGCCTTCCAAGGGGACAAGGAAGAAGGAGCCATACGCCGTGTGGGCAACAAATGGGCCAGAGAGTGAGCAAGAAAAGCACCATGGCTGGACCTGAGGCCCAAATGAAGACACCCAACACCCACACCCAGAGCCAACAGGCCAGTCCAAATCCCAGCAGGGAGACAAGGTGAGGCTTGGTTGGGCACATCCCCTGGACCTTCTCCAGGAAAGTGAATGACACCAGGAAGACCGGGGGCCTTCTGTGGGGCACCCCTGGGTATGAGACTCAGTAGAGCTGGCAGTCAGGAGACCTGGGTCCTCGTACCCACTCTGCTGCTGATTAATGGTGTGACCTTAGGAAGGTCCCCTCACTGCATTCTGTTTATTAATTAATTGAAGAACATATTGCAGATAAACGTATTGCATACCTCCACACAGCAGGCCTCACTGCAGGCCCCAGACTAGAGGAACAAGAGAGGTCCTGTCTACATGGAGAGACCGACCTTGAGGGGCTCTGCTGCCACCCAGCTCACCTCCAGACCAACAGCGATAGTTTCCTTTGCACGTGCCCAGCATCAAAAGGGCTTCCAACTCTAGACAAAGAACCACCTAGCCCCTCTGATGGGCTGCTATGCCAGGACCTCCTCACAACCCCTTAGTGCTGCTAGACGCACCTCTCCTTGGCTAGACCCCTCACCCCACCACAGCCAAACACTGGGCCTTCTGGATACAGCCTTAGCCAAATGTCACTGGGAGAGAGAAAGAGAAGGGCAGACGAAGCTGGGAGGGCAAAAGTCGATGATGGATGGATGGATGGATGGATACATGGATGATGTATGAATGGATAGATGAATGATAAATGGAAAGACAGATCAGTTCTACACTAAGAATAAGATGGCTGTGTCAACGTCCAGGAGAGAAGCTAAACACTGGTTTTGGTGGCGCACGTGAAGGGGGGAGGAAGCTGACGCGGGTGAAGAGCAAGATGCTGAAGCATCTGTGAGGAGGGCAGCAGCTCATGGTGCCAGAGAGCTGACGGGTACAGGTGGCGGTCGGTACACAGCCGCCACACCTGCGCCTACCAAGGGCGTAAGTCCACAGCCAGCACACTCCCCTGGCAGCGTTCTTCTGGAGTAAGATGGAGCAGTGCAAACTGGTTCACAGCATCCTCTCCAGCCCAGGGGAGGAGGGAAGTGAAATAGGGCAGCAGATCACCTCTGCCTCTTGGTGTGGGCTCCAGAGATCCTACAACAGCCTAGTACAGCACCTGCTCGAAGCAGCGAGAAACAGGGGTGGGAAGGGCTGAGACTGAGCGAGGGGTCAAAAGGTTGTGAGTCTTAGGGAGGCAACACGCATGCCCTTCTACAACAGACTTCTAATGAGGGGGGTGTGCTGTCATATATGGATGAGAATGAGCAGAGAGAGAGAGCCCGACCCTTTCCTGATCCCTCAACCTAATTTGCTTTAGGTCTTGCAAGACACTCATAAAAGTTCTACCGGGAAGGAAGCGTGATAACAAAGTCAAACATAACCGAATGCCTACTATGTGCAAGGCACTAGGCTGGACAGGATAATATGAAGGTGAGCCATAGCCCGGCCAGATACGTTCTGACCACAGAAAAGTAGCTTCTGAGAGAAAAGTGCGATCAAGGGGCATCAGGGGTTAGAAGCAGCGAGAGAGAGGGAGGGTCTGCAAAAGGAAAAAGCAGCATTCTTCTCCAGCTCATAAAGTCCAGGTGTGGCTTCCACAATCAGCAACAGGCAGGAAGGCAGCACCCCACTCACAGGGGACAGCGTGAGCATGGGCAAGGAGGCAGGATGTACAGGCGTGTCCCAGGGCCAAGGACAGCCTCATGTGGCTGTGGCACCAGCATTGGGGGGTGTGGCTGGGGCAAGGGCGGGGGCTTAAGTAGGAGACTTTGCCACAGTCCAGGGCAGAGAGAGCCAGTGCCAGGGAGATCTGAAAGGGGGGAACGGATACTAGACTAGCCCTGGGAAATGTGGGGAAGGGGACAGAGGAAGCAAGGGAGTAGAGAAAGAACAGAGAGGGGTCAAAATCCACTGGGAGGATAAGAACAATGAGTGTAACTATTCAAAAACTATAGGGAAAAAAAAACTGTATGGCTTAGCCGTGTGCTCAGTAATACACAGTGGCTGCAGCAAAAACCTAGGAGTCAACCTCAAACTCTCTCTGCTTCTGTGCAACTCTGCAGTAAGCCCCATCTGCCCTCCCAGACGCCATCCACTTCCTTCCCCTACACTACTCCCCGTTTCTCTGCCTGAAAGGCTCTGTCCTCACATCTTTCCAAGCTCAGCTGTCACCTCCTCCAAGAAGCCTTCTGTGACCACCAGCCCCCTTCCCAGTCACCCTATTTTATTGTCTGTGTAGCATGTCACTGTTTGTGTTTTTTATTTTATTTTATTTATTTATTTTTGAAGACAGAGTAGCATGTCACTATCTGTTTATGTGGTTTATTTTATTTTATTTATTTATTTATTTTGGAGACAGTCTCACTTTGTCACCCTTGGTAGAGTGCCGTGGCATCATAGCTCACAGCAACCTAAAACTCTTGGGCTCAAACAATTCTCTTGCTTCAGCCTCCCAAGCAGCTGGGACTACAGGTGCAGGCCACCACACCTGGCTGTTTTTAGAGACCAGGCCTCACTCTGGCTCAGGCTAGTCCTGAGCCTGTGAGCTCAGGCGATCAACCCAGCTTGGCCTCCCCAAGTTGTTGATGTATTTGTTGATGTCTATCTCAACACCTGCCTCCCCAGCCTTTTCTGGCTTGTTCATAGCTATGTCCCCAACCCTTGAAACAGAGCCAAGCACACAGTAGGCCAAACTGCCCATGACGCTGCTTTAGAAGCACAGTCCCCACTGCTCCCTGCCCTGTGTTAAGGAGCGCATGATATTCAGCCGCCCAGAGCCGCTGCTTCCAGGAGCGGCTCTGGGGCCGAGTGAGCGCTCTGACATCCACATGGAGATAGGTGGCCACACGCTGAGAAAGGAGGAAGTCAGCACGGCACACAGACACCTCTCTACAGACTGAATGAACGTCTGAGGGGGTGTGCAGGGCACGGACTGATGCAATTTCCCTAGCACCAACTGCAGAGGAACAGAATAGTTACTTCCTCCTCCCCCAGGCAGCCGCCAGCAGACGGGGCGCAGAGGGGCGCCTTCCAGTGACCCGAGGAGGGAGGGGGCAGGACCCCGAGCCCTCCAGCAGCTCGCCCACCTCCGTGGCCCCCGGTCTCGCCCTGGGTCCCCGCCCCGCCCCGGGGCGGCACTGGCAAGCGCGTCTCAGGTCCCAGCGCCCCCGGGGCTCCCGGCTCCCACCGACGGCGCAGACACAGCCAGACCAGAAACCGAGGCCAGAGCGCACGGACACAGCCTCGGCCCGCCGGCCCGGGGTTATTTCTGCCAGTCATTCACGGGAGTTTCCTAAGAAACGCCAAGTACGCCAAGTGCATACATGGAAGCGTTCCCGGGCAGTGAGGAAGGGCGAGGCGCTCCCCGACACGCGGCCGCCCCGAGCCCCCCAGGACGGAGCGTCGCTGGGTCAGCCCGGGACCCCAGGAACCGCCGAGCGTCCGCCCAGCCGGGGGCCGCCCCCCTCCGCCGGCCACCGATCCCCGCGCCCCCCCACCGGCCCCGCCCAGAAGTTCCGGGACCCCCGCCACGCCCGCTCACTCACTCGTGCTGGGCTGCCAGGTGGTTGAAGACGTAGGTGACGGGGATGGCCGAGAGGGACAGCACGAAGACCCCCGTGGCCGCGGAGGCACTCATCGCGCCCGCCGCGCCGCTCGCCCGTCACCGCATCCCGCCGGGCGCCCCGCCCCGCCCCGCCCCGCCGCGGCTTCCGGCAGCGCCCGCGCCCCTCGGCGTTGGCCCCGCGCGCCCCGCCCCCGCCCGCGCCCCCCGCGGCGTCCCCTTGCGGCGGCCGCCCGCAGCCGTCCGGGTGCGCGGGGCCTCGATGCGGGCCGGGGCCGCGCTGCCGCCAGGGGTGCCCGGGCTTGGCTGGCGCCGGCCCGCGACACCGAGGGACACAGCCGCAAAGGTGGTCATCGCCGAGCTGGGGAGGCGCTGGCTGAGCAGCGGGCCAGGGGAGGGTGGAGTCTGAGCCCGGGTCGGAGCGGGGACAGCGCGCGAGATCGTCCACCGGAGAGCCCGGGACCGACCCGGAGATGGGAGGGGACAAGCGGGCCTCGGAACCGCTCCCCTGGGCAGCGCCCGCGGCGAGGAGGCTTCCGCGTTTAAACCTGGCTGTCCACTGGCTCGCGGGCTGTGGACCTCGGTCGAGTGACTTAACCTCCCTGTGTCTCCTCTGAGGACGACCCATTTCACAGAGCGACAGGGGATTGACTGAGGCAGTGCGCACGAGACGCGGTGTTCTGCGCCGCTCCCCGGGCTACTGTCTCCTGCCACTCCTTCCTTCCTTCCTTGTTGTTTGGTTGGGGTTTTTTGTTTGTTTGTTTTGTTTTTAATCGAAACTGACACTCAGAGAACGCACAGCCCTTTCTGTCCCATTCCTTTCTATTCCAGGAAGCCATCCTGGGGGCCAGGCGCGGGGCACCGCAGTGTGCAAAGACCGCCGCCCCTGGGAATATGGCTGCGGAAAGCCCCCTGGGGCTGAGCCTGAGTGGGTCCACTGGTGGGGGAAGGGAATGAAAGTAAGTGCCAGACCAAGACCAGCTCCCCAACTGAGGCAAGTCCTGGCAGGTATTTAGTGCCCTTACAATTGCCAGGGTACTTAAGAGACCATTGGGTTCATTTTGGACATGAGGAAAATGAACCTCAAAGAGGCTATGACCTGCTCTAGAGCCACTCCACTTTTCAAATGCCAGCGCTCCGAATCCCCTCTCCTAATTCTTCAAGTGTCTCCACCTCTGCACGCATAATAATATCTTGGCCCAACCTACAAATAGCCAAAGTTTCTCTAGGTGGTGTCCTCACCTGTAACCTGCACTTCACAATCACCCCTAACCTAAGCCCACCACTCTCCCCAGACTCCTGCTTGCTCCCTGACCACACCTCCTCCAGCACCCCTTCCATCCTCCCAGCCAGTCCACCGGGCCAGCCCCACTCCCCTGGCCACCCCACTGTGCTGCACCCATCTTGCCTTCTCTCTCACACCTGAACCCCTGTGGCTGCTGTGGATACTTCCCCTCAACCCAGACATGTCTGGAGTGTCTTCCAGTTGGGAAATGTGCTCCCTGGACCTGAGTTCCTTCTTCATTTACCATCTTCTCTCTCTCCTTTCACAGCTGCATTTGCTTTTAATGACCACATCTTTGCTAATAGATCCCAAACAGTCATTCCTGCCACTGACCTACGTGGGCATCCCCCTGGCACCGCACACTCCAGGTGGCCAGTGAATTTCTCATTTTACCTAGAGACATGATCCTGCTTCATCTCAGCAGGCATCACTACCATTCACCCCTCACCTGAGCCATAAACCGGGGAGTCCCCATCAGTTCTGATCTCTCCAGATTCCTTCCTGATGCAGTTCCACCAGTGCTACTTTCCAAGTATCAGTCAAGTCCATTTGCTCCTTCCCACCCCCGACCCCCGCACCACTTCTCCTCCAGGCCATGTCTAGTGGCTTCTGTCTTTGACATCTTAGCTCTAGACTTACTCCTCCTACGATACTGACCCAGCTTCAGTGATGCTATTCCCGTTAAGATAGGTATGATGCTTAAATCACTGGTCGATTTATTTAATCAACAAACATCCTTACAGAGTCTGCCATGTTTCCAGCATTGTTCTGAAAAGGGGGAAACAAATATGAATTACAAATTGCCTAAGAAAACCACAGTCGTATGTGAGAGAAAAACAGGTAGCAATTACCACGTAATGCAATAAAAGACACACATACAAGTTGCCACAGGAACCAGCCAGTTTGGTCTGCAGGAAAGGGGAAAAGCTTCAGAGGGAAGTGAGGCTTTAGACTAGCCTTGAAGAACAACTAGAGCTGCGTCTTTCAGCCTTTTCGTCTCTCGTGGCACACTTGAACCTATAGTTAAACTTCCACGGCACACTTAAATTATGTTGATCAGAAAAAGAATTTAAAAAAAGAATATATTTACTGTGGTTTGAACTTCTTTTGAAAATAATTTAATTAATTTAAAAATTTTCGCAGCACACTGGTTGAAAAGTACTGAACTAGAAGCTGGCTAAGAAGACAAGGAGGAGGTGGAATGTTCTAGGCGGGAATATGTGAGAGAGCCTGTCACTCTATGAACTACAAACTATTTGCTCTGGTTGGAAATACAAGCAGGCTGTGCCTGAGGGGGGCTGACAGGAGGGGAAGATGGAAGATGCTGGAAGCTCAGTCTCACAGAATCTGAAGTGCAGGGAGCCATTTATGATTTGTTTTTTTGGCCAGGGCTGGGTTTGAACCGGCCACCTCCAGCATATGGGGCCAGTGCCCCACTCCTTTGAGCCACAGGTACCACCCCCATTTATGACTTTTTTGTTTGTTTGTTTGTTTTTTGTAGAGACAGAGTCTCCCTTTGTCAACCTCGGTAGAGTGCCGTGCTGTCACACAGCTCACAGCAACCTCCAACTCCTGGGCTTAGGCGATTCTCTCGCCTCAGCCTCCCGAGTAGCTGACCACAGGTGCCCGCCACTGCGCCCGGCTATTTTTCTGTTTTGCAGTTCGGCCTAGGCCGGGTTTGAACCCGCCACCTTTGGTATACAGGGCCGGCGCCCTACTCACTGAGCCACAGGCGCCGCCCCCATTTATGATTTTTAAGTGGGAGGAGAAGTTGACTTGATCAGAGTAGCATCTTTGAACCTCTGGCAGGTAGAATGGACGGTGATTTACAAGGAAGAGAGAAAGAAGGCAGGAAGAACAATTAGGAGGCTGCTACAGTTGTCTTGGCAAGAGATGATGGTACCTGAACCGAAGAGACGGCGAGGAGAAGGAAGAGGAGGAGAAAAGATGTGAAGGATTGGGACAGGAATTGGCGAAAGCCCTAGATACGAGTTTGGTTGGAGACATGTTGGGATTTCAGCACCCATGGGGCTCCCAGGAGAAGCCGTTCCATAGGCTACTGGGGACATTAGTCTGTGACACCAAGAGAAGCACAGGCTACAGATATTTGGGGGTTATCCACATAGGAATGGGGCTTAAAATAAAGGAAATGAATGTCACGTGAAGAAGATAGGTCAATGGACAGACGCCACTTGAGAGGAGTCGGTGAGCCTTGCCCCCGGCAAAACAGCCTTGGGCATATGAAGGCAGAGGCAGGAACACCCAACCTCTCACTGCTGAAGCTGCTCCCTCAGAGCCTGCAAGGGATCCCAGGGACATGGCAGAGGTTTGAGGTACTATAAAATACCATTGGAGATCGTGTGATTTATGTTGAAAACAGTTTCTCTTAATGCTGAAAATATGAGACCTTCCCTGGCTTTGGGGGTTGATCCTAAACCGGGCACACCTAATCCCCTTTTGCAGCAGTACGCTGTAGATGAAAAAGTAATTCCATTGACATTTTCTCTTGTAATCCTCACAATACTCTGAGAATATAGAACCATTTATGAATGAAGAAACTGGGGCTCAAACAAGTTAGATGACTTGTCCACATTCAGAGAGCTGGGAAGACCAAGGGCAAACTGAACTCATGTCCTTTGACTTTACGTTGCTGTACTCATGCTGTCACCTCCGAACAGCAGCAAAGGACACAGCAGCTTAGAAAACAGTAAAAGGACACAACCCACACTTGGTCATTTGACACTTTGCTTAGGAGGCTAAGGCCTGGAGTTTTGCTCAATATAAACCAGAACTTATTAAGTTTGAAAAAGGGTGGAATATGTCTTTTTAAAAAGACATTCAGACCATATGGGAGGTGCCCAAGAGCCAGTGGGCTGGATGACAGGCAAGGAGGGGGACCTACAACGCCCACCAGAGGCTCCAATAGCCAAAAAGGCTGGACAACTGCTGAGAAGACACCTGTGCCTTGGTGTCTCCTTCACTTTACACTTGGGACTAAATGTGGAACGCCCATTTCCTATGCCTAGGTCAGTTTCTTGTGAATTTCCTAGGTCTGAATTCCATGGATGGACTGTGTCCATTCATTGATACACTCATTCACCTTGCCCCTGGGGGAAGGGACTGTATTCATTTGTTTCCTGGCCAAGGAACCCATACACCTATATATACCCTGAGGCTAGAGGCCTAGAGGAGGAGCCGGGGAAAGACCAGGAGAGGAACGGAGAGAGCATCTCTCTCCCCACTTGAAATCTCTCCCTCTCCCAGGAGCTTTGGTGTTTTCTGTAAATCAATTCTGTCTTACCACGGAGGGGTGGGGAGGGGAAATAATGTAATGAAGAATATATTTATTTAAATATATTTAAAAAAATATATTTAAAAAAAAATATTAAAAAAAATATATATAAAAATATATAAAAAATATATTTAAAAAAAAAAAAAAAAACTCCTGAGCTTAAGTGATCCTCCCACCTTGGACTCCCAGAGTGCAAGGATTACAGACATGAGCCAAGGCACCCAGCCTAGGAAACTTAACACCATTTACTTGGCAGACAGTCAATAAATATTTATAGATCTGATGAATATTTAGATGAATGAAAAGGAAGGCTTCAGCCAGGCATTAAGATTTAATAAAAATGCATAAAAAAAAAATCACATATATAAAGTACGTATATTCAATCAATTCTTATTATTCACAATAATTATGTTCTATGAAGTCACTCTAACCACTGAATTAGTAAGTACAGGTAAACACAGGGTCAGGTTTCTGCTAGGCTGGTCACATCATTTTCATAACCTGATCAATATATAACCTTGTTTAAAGCTGTGTTTCTGTTTAAAGACTGAAAGGGTGGCACTCGACCGGCAGAGATCTTCATAGACCACCAAGGCTTGTACGAAAGGTCTTTATTAGTGAGGGATGCTGCAGAGTAGCACCAAAGAGGAGAGAAAAAAGAGAGAGAGCCAAAAGAAAAGTGCACCCTTATATAGGTTCAGTTAGGGAAAGTCTTAGAATGGTGACAGGATGGTAGAATACCCAACAAGGAGTTACTACTCTGGCAGGAAGAGCTATTAGGGGCAGGCCATAAGTTTGAAATTTTCAGTGGATAATTGGGATAGGGAAATGAAGTAAGTTTTGTGGCTGGGAGATGTTTAGTAGGCAACTCCCTGTTATTCAGAGGGCAACTCCCTGTGCTTAGAAAGGACCTGTAACTTTAAGAGTGAGACAGCTAGTCTTGGTCTGTTGAAAGAAGGGGCTTTCTGGAGAAGGGGCTTTCTCTGGGGCAATTACCTAACAAAGACATTTTATTTATTTAATATATACAGTTGATTCATTAACAGTGAACTCATAGCCAAAAACACTGTACTGATGCCTGAAGAAAAGCCTATCTGGCTTGGTGCCTGTGGCTCAAGCAGCTAAGGCACCAGCCACATACACCTGTGCTGGTGGGTTCGAATCCAGCCCGGGCCTGCCAAACAACAATGACGGCTGCAACCAAAAAACAGCCAGGCATTGTGGTAGGCACCTGTAGTCCCAGCTACTTGGGAGGCAGAGGCAGGAGAGCTTGAGCCCAGAGTTGGAGGTTGCTATGAGCTGTGATGCCATAGTACTCTACCCAGGGCAACAGCTTGAGGCTCTGTCACAAAACAAAGGCCCATCTAACAAACGTCTTCACAGGGCACATCACAACCTTCTTGCACTTGAGGACACCACACCTATGCTTGGGAGCCATTCTAAACAGTAAGAAACGTATAGAATATGAAAAACATGGCAATAACTAGACTATGAGAGAAACACTGGTTTGCAGTAGTAAGCTGTAATAAGAAAGCAGAGGGTCACCTTATTCTACCTAGGAATGTGAATTGGGCAATTCGAAATTTTTGCCATTCTGTGTTATCTCCAAGAAGGACCACTAACGCATGTGAATATTGACCAGAGAATGAGAGGGGTAGTTTACAAAAATACTTTTATCAAGTAGGCTAAATTTGTAAATATGGAATCCAAGAATAAGGATCAACTCTGTGTGTCTATGCATATAATTTAAGTATTACTTTTATAAAATTGGACTTGATAAACATGATTTATCATTCATTTTTCACTAAGAAAAAATCAACACCTGTTTATACTTTATATTCAGTTTTTATATGAAAAGATTCTAACACTAGTACCAGGCGGCGCCTGTGGCTCAGTCAGTAAGGAACCAGCCCCATATACCAAGGGTGGTGGGTTCAAACCCAGCCCCAGACGAACTGCAACAACAAAAAAACCGGACGTTGTGGTGGGTGCCTGTGGTCCCAGCTACTAGGGAGACTGAGGTAAGAGAATCGCCTAAGCCCAGGAGTTGGAGGTTGCTGTGAGCTGTGTGACGCCATAGCACTCTACCGAGGGCGATAAAGTGAGACTCTGCCTCTACAAAAAAAAAAAAAAAATTCAGAACCCAACCCAGTATAAATAGATGAATATAAATTTTTAAGTGGAACAAATATATCTTATTTTTTTCTTTTATATTTATTACTCTGGGTATTATATATACTATTCATTAAATGAAATATACCTTGTTTAATCATACTTGTATTAACGACAGACCTTAAACTACATTCTTGAGCATTACACTACCAAAAGGCAAGAAATCATTTAAAAATCTAACAGATAGGGCGGCGCCTGTGGCTCAGCGAGTAGGGTGCCAGGCCCATATACCGAAGGTGGCAGGTTCAAACCCAGCCTCCGCCAAACTGCAAAACAGAGAAACAGCCGGGCCTTGTGTTGGGCACCTGTAGTCCCAGCTACTCGGGA
>CAUYRH010071918.1:0-12605 GCA_963574655.1 Perodicticus potto
GAAAATATCATGAATGTTACATTAATCAGGTGGATAAAAATATCTCCGATTGTATGGGAAGCCCGCACACTGTACTCCAAGCCTGAATCATTGTACACAGTTATGACTCAATAAAAAATAATTAAAAATTAAAAAAAAAAACAACAAAAAAAACCATAAAATTTTACTTTCTTGCTCCTGGGATATTTCTCACATGCTCTCTATATTATCTTTGCCCAAGTATCATTTAAGAATGCTAATCTCAAAAAAAAAAAGAATTCTAATCTCATCCTCAAAAGTGAGTATAAGTCTCAATTTTCCTAAATACCAGGTTCAAGGAGTGCTTACTCATCTGAAATGCTGTGTTCCATTACCCAACACAGTAATTAGTTTTGCATTTTCCTTTCAAAATGGTACTTTTGCTATTGTTAGAAAAGGCCCTTCGAATTTTGCCTCACCATTTTTTTTTTAATAGATGGTAACACCAGGGACTATGGAATCTTCAAGAACAGAGATCATGTCTTGCATCCCATATAGCTTTGCATTCCATCCACTGCTTAATGTGCAATCTGATAAATTTATTTCTGTCCCACCTGAAGAAGTTTACTTTGTGCCAGTAAAATAAAATAAATATTAAGACAAGGCTTATGAGGATTCCTCAACCTAGTTTGGGAGACAGACAATACATAGGTGGAATATACTGGAGTGGTAAACAAAATGGCCATGGATTCTTCGCAATTCTTGCCATTATTAAAGTCTATTCCCCTGTCCCTTGAACCTGACTGGTTGTGTGATGTGCTTTTCCAGTGGAATGTATTAGAAGTGACATTGCATGACTTTCTGCAGCATCTTCTCTCAGTCTCTTGAGGTGTGTCAGCCGTGAAAACACATCAACACCAGCCTCATTGAGGATGAGAGACCATGTGGAGAGGGGGGAGCCCAGCCTTCCCAGCCATCTCTCTGTATGAGTGAACCTGGCCAACCATGTGGAACAGAGCTGAGACATCCCTGCTGAATTCAACACAAACTGCTGAGCCCCTGAAGCATGGGAAAGAAATGATTGTGATTTTAACCATGGAGATTTATGTGTGTGTGTGTTTTTTAATGCAACAGAAACTAACTGGAACAGTGGAACTTAAGTGCTTTGATAGATTAAGTAAAACTCAGCCTACTGGGGTCAGAGTCCAGCCAGGGAAAATCTCTAGAGATATTTGAACTTAATATTTTATGAGTAGAAGTTTCTAGAATGACTGGTTAGAAGGGAAGCACATAGTAGTTGTATTGTTTTAGTTATCAAATATACACTAATAAAATCCAAGAAAAATTACAATCATCTAATCATGTCATAACCAGAAATTTAACAAAGATATCAGTTACCAGACCAGTATATGGAGGCAAAAATATTTTGAGATGAGTAACTGCTATGAAGCAGCTAATGCTCTAACTGAAATATATGATGTATGGGCAAAAACAAAACACCAGTTCAAGGCCTATATAATAAGCAGAACAGGCAGTGAAATAGCAGGTGGAAGAGGAAAGCATAGTAAAGAACTGGGTTCCTCAGGAGAGCTTCATAGAAGAGGCAGCACAGAGATGAGATTTTAAAGAATAAAAAACTCAGAGAAAATTGGGTTCCACTCAAAATAGAAAGGAAGATAAAGGGCATTTCAGAAACAAAAATGGCAAGAGCAAAACAAGGAGGCAGCATATGGCTCATGCGAAGCAGGACTAGGTACTTTGAAGCAGCAAGTACAAGGAGTGAGGCATGGTTTCAGAAAGGTGGTTATGATCTTTATAGCAACTGTTCTTGGACACCAGAATAATGATGTTTATTTTGTGAAAATGGGAGCCATGGAAGACTTTCAGTAAAAACATGACATTAACAAGGTAGAAAACCAACCTGGGTGGAAGACTTCTTCCTGGCAGCAACACTTGTGATTTTCCTCCTGAAGCTGAGAGGTTATTGTCCAGATATCCCAGTCTGCTTTTTTTCAAGTTTAGTGACCAAATTTGGTGTAGAAAAATAATAGGAAAATCTTCTAACATATGGATTTGGGGTTTAGTCTTATTCCAATACAGAAAGTGGTATGTTAGTATACTTGCCATTTGAGAAATAACCTGAATTAGGTATGAAAGTTCCCATTGCTCTCCCAGTCCACGGCCCAGGTTTTCAGCTCACCTGCTTGCTGCTCAGTATGCATGGAGTGTGTCAGGTCAACAATGGGCCCAGTGGTGCCCCGTATTCTGCTTTTAATTTACTGGCAAAGCAAATAGGAGATGGTAAAGAATTATTCTTCATTCCACAAATACCTATTGATGTCAGACCTAAGCATTTTTCATTAGAAAAGCCAAATAAGACATTGTTGCTCTCCCTTCTAAGCCACTAATGAAAGCAGATATATCAAAATATAGCCTGCAAAGTACCACAGTGAGTAATAGAAGTTGGCTGGTTCAGCTTCAGTTTTCTTCCTTCTGGAGAGCTTTGCTGTTTGCAAAAGCTGAAAATCTAAAATCTGAATTTCCTAGACTCTCTTTCAGCCAGGGTTCTGGATATAAATGAAATTCCACCAATTGGATGCATTTGCACAAGACTTGGAACATGATTTCTGTCCCTTTTGGTTGTTTTTGTTGGCAAGCAAGTTCCTGGGGACTGTGGTTATACTGGTGCGGCATCTGAAGGCCCATTTACCAACTTTATGGCTGTCAAGAGGCAATTTCAGCTCCTATATCATTTTCAGACTCTGGCTTTCTTATCCCTAGATAACAGTTGTTGTTGTGCTCTTGTATTAAGGTCAGTTCTAAAGTGTTCTGAGAGACATAGCCTAGAACTCTTGCGACAATCATGAAGGCATCTAACTCTCTGTATTGAATCTTCTGCTTTAGTGCTTAGAGTGGTTTCTATTTCCTGCTCTGAACATTTACAGATGGTGTAAAAACTGTATAAACAAAATAATGAGAATCTAGCCAAGTGTGTGACTAATCCTTCTGGTGGGGGGAGTTGGAAAAAATTTCCATGAGGAAGTGATAATATCATGTCTTAAAGTATGAGTAGTGATTATTATTTGATGGCAGCTAATGGTGCAAAGGGCAGGTTAGGCATTGAAAAGAACTGGTGTAGAAGCACAAAGGTGCCAAAGAGTAGTGTTAGGGAGTGAGAAGTAGACTACTGAATTTCTACTTGCCATTTCCAGGTCACTTTTTAGTACATTATTTTAATAGTACAGTTATACCTCAGTGTTTCTGCATAGAGTGACAATTCTTTATTCCTTATAGTGCTTTTCATACCAAAAGTAACCTGTGTGTATATACACATACCTATTCTATTCACATGTAGAATAGATATCTGAACATAATTAATATATATCTTTCCCAAGTCCAGTAAACCAGTAGCATACAGAGATGTCAGAGAGAAGTATAATAGGGTGCTTAGGATATGGGTTCAAGAGTCAGACTGTCTTGATGTTGTTTAACGACAAATGCCATTTCCTTCTCTGTAAAAATGGAACAATCATAGTACCCCTCCCCCCACAGAAAAATTGTTTTGGAGATTACAATAATACACATAAAATTCTTAGAACATAGTAGACATGCAGAAAGCTCTCAATATAAATGTTAGTGATGGTAATTCATTATTCTTAGGGTTGTATGCTCTGCTAATGAGTGCTAGAGTGCTATCCTGAGCTTGCAGTTGAAATGACTCTCACAAATTGATTTTCTTTGAGCATCTGTGTCATTTATTTCTGCCATTATTAATTTGTTGTCATGAACAATTTCAACCCATTCTGGTTATTAAAAAAAATGTGCCAAGAAAGTGCTTGTAATGCCACAAAATCACCAAAGAAATTTTTTATGCTGCTTGTTAAAATGCAAAGTTTATGTTGGTCCAAAGCATTAAATGTAATGGGCAAGACAACAGAAGGTAAATATGAGTAGAAATTGGGGGAAATCCTTTGACATTTTAAAGATTGTTGTAAACATACTGCAGACCAATAATTGTTTGAGGAACCTGGAAAGAAATATGGACAGTGGTAAAGAGATTCTACTACAATAAACTCTGAAACTTATTTAGTGAACATTCACTTCCAAGAAAATATTCCTTGAGCTAAAAAGGCTATGCCCATGTTTTCTTTTTAAATCTAGATTATCTATTTCTTCTGTCCTCTTCCCTTTTTTGTCCCTCTCCTATATGGCTTGCAATATTTTAGACATGATTTCTTCTTGTATATTTTGCAAACCCTCCAGCTACCACTCAGGAAAACTTGGACAAGTTTCAGCTCTATCCAACAGCCCTTGGGTAGAACAGGAAAATGGGCCATTGTTTGACTTTGAGTTTCTCTTTTTATTAGGAACCACACATTAAAGAAAACTTTCAGTCTCCCTAACACACTCCCCTTCAGACTGCTTTACCTTAGAAAACTTTTTTTTAATACCCGATCTTTGTATTTGTCCCATCAAACTATACTTTTATAAGTTTTTCCTACTCTAAAACCAAACAAAACTCTTCTCTTTATCTTTTTATCAATCCAATTAAGTGTGCACATTTTTTCAGCCATCGTTTGCCAAAGCATTTCTGTGTGTGTTTATGGCACTTGGGATTCATAACAGAGCAAATATTACTCCCAAGGAACATAGAGTGTGATGCAAGAAACAACAGAGCAAACTTTACAATAACATGTAATTCAAGCTCTATTATAAGCAACTGCAGGATTCAATAGCAGACTGAACAGAGACAGAACCAAGACTTCACTGAGGGGAAAATAAAAGAGTTGAATCTTGGAAGATATGTAGAGATAGCAGAGGTTTTGTCTTTCTGATTTTTTTGCGATTTATCTAGTTTTAAAAGCTTTGTTGAGATATAATTCACACACCATTTAGTTCACCCATTTAAAATGTGCAAGAGAGTGACCACTGACTTTATGAATTTATCCATTTGTACATTTATCACCACACTAAATTTTGGAACATTTCATTACTCCAGAAATAAACTCCATAACGCTTAGTATTATACCAACCTCCCATCCTGTCTCAATTCAAGACAATCACTAATATGCTTTTTCTCTTTACATTTTCCTATTCTGAACATTTCATGTTAAGTATAATCGTACAACATATGGTGCTTTGTGACTGCTTCTTTTACTGATCATAATGTTTTCTTTTATTTATTTTTTATTTCAGAATTTTAGGGGGGTACATGTTTTATTTACATACTTTGTTTTTTGCACAAATTGAGTCAAGGTTAAAAGTGTGTCCCTCCCCCATCCAGACAGTGTGTACCGTACTCAATACATGTGAATTTACCCACTCCCTCTTTCTTCCTCTCCCAGCTTGATTTTGATTGAGATTTACTTCCATATGTGCACTTAAGTGTTGATCGATCAGTTCCAACCTGGTACTGAGTACATGTGTTTGTTTCTACATTCTTATGACATTTCACCTAAAAGAATGGCCTGCAGTTCCATCCAGGTTGTCACAAAAGACACTAGATTGCCATTTTTATTTACTTGTCGTGATGTTTTCAAGGTTTATCCATATTATAACATATATTAGTGCTTAATTTAATTTTATTGCCAAATAATACTCTATTGTATGGATATACCACATTATACTTATCAATTCATAGCTCAATGGACATTTGGGTTGTTTCTACTTTTGGGCTACTGTGAATAAATATGCTGTGAATATCCATGTACAAGTTTTTCTGTGGACATATGTTTTCTATTCCCTTGGGAAAGTATCTAGGAGTAGAATTGCTGAATCATATGGAAACTCTATGTTTACCTGTTTGAGGAACTGCCAGACTGTTTCTGAAAGCAGCTACATAATTTTAAAACTTTGACAAGCAGTATGAAGGTTTCAGTTTCTTCAGATCCCTGCCACTTTTGTCATTGTCTTTTAAATATAACTGTCCTCACAGGTGTGAGGTGTTAACTCATTGTGGTAGAAACTTTGTTTTATTTAACTTTATACGCAGTGTTCCCAGTATCTAGTGCAGTATCTGACACATAGTGGGCACCTTACATTTTAGGACTGAGGAAGAGAAAAAGGATATATAGGAAGAAGGAACAGAAAAATCAAAGGCATAGAATCAAGAGAAAAAAAGGTTATATTCTGTGAATTGTTAAAATTGAGTATATTAAAGCATAGCTTTATGTGGAGAAGTTTCATAAAATGAAATTGAAGATACAGACAATTAGTCAACATCACGTTGAATGTCATCACATACCACGCAGTGTTTTTTTGCACTGGGATATAGCAATGAACAAGATAAATGGAGTCTCCCTACCCATGAGGAAGACTAAAAATGGAAATATTATGAAATAAGCAAATCAGAAAAATTCACAAGCAAAATTCTTTGAAAAAAATTTTATAGCCTAATGTGATAGAGAGCAACTCAGGTGAGAGTAAGGCTACATTAGCTCAAGTGAAAGAGAGGGTGGCATTGAAACAGAGACCTGAGTGTTTAAAAATCAGTCAGTTACATGAAGCTCTGGTGTAAGCATGCTCTAATCTTTGCAAAGGCAAAGATTCTGAGACAGTTAAATGCTTTGGGGTGCAAGTAAATAGAAAACCCAGTGTGAAGCAGATTCAAAAATAGGAATTTATCATTTCACAAGAATCAGACAAAAACCTGATACCTTGTTTGATTAATCAGCAGCACAACAATGACTTCAAAGGCCCAGGCACTTTCCACTTTCCTACTTTGTCATCTTTAGAATGTTTCCTTTATTTACATGTAATGTATGGATTGACAATGGACTTTGACTCAGTTCACTTGCTGGAAAATCAAATGTGGCATAGATTGTACCCTTTAAAATAGTGATATTCATGAAGTATCTCAATAAAAATGTTTATAATGTGGTAAAGATGGAATAAACAGTAATTTCCAGCTATATAATTTTACTCATTAAAAATACAAGAATTTTTTCACTTATAAAATTTATAATTTTAAAATCTTAATGTTGGTGGTGGGCTCAGTGAATAAGGTGCCAACCCCATATACTGAGGGTGACCGGTTTGTGCCTGGCCCTGGCCAAACTGCAACAACAACAACAAAAATAGCTAAGCATTGTGTCAGGCACCTGTAGTCCCAGCTACTCTGGAGGCTGAGGCAAGAGAATCGTCTAAGCCCAAGAACTGGAGGTTGCTGTGAGCTGTGATGCCACGGCACTCTACCGAGGGTGACAAAGTGAGACTATCTCTAAAAAATAAAATAAAATAAAATAAAATTTTAATGTCATATTAGTGATATATTAAGTTAATAATAATTTTAGTGGGAATAATAATTTCTTTTTGAAAATATTTGTTTAACACTTTATCACATATTGAGTTATAATATTATCATAAGTTCTAAAATATTATTTTCAAAATGTTCACTCCATCCCTTGAATTCATTTCATTATATCACCTCCAAACTGTTTTCCATAGCAGCTATGTCATTTTAAGTTTCCATCAGCAATGAATGGCAATTGATCCACATCCATGCCTTACAGTTACAAACAACTGACTTACATACAACTTGCTGCACTCATGAACAGGGGGTATTACAGGAAGTCTCCAAGTTACAATCAATCAATTGACGTATGACTCACACTTACAAACAGAGGATATTACAGGTAATAGGTAAATGTACATGTTCCAATTTAACACACAAATTTAACTAAGAACAAACTTACAAAACCTATCTCATGTATAATCCAGGGACTGTCTGTACTTTTTGTATTTTCTATTTTTTGAATAATTTTTATTATAGCTCAGGGGGTATGAAATAGTACCTCATTATGGGTTTGAATGGCATTCTCCTAATGACTAATGATGTTGCACATTTTTTGTACTATTGGCCATTTGTATGTTTTCCTTGAAAAAAATATCTTTTCAGCTCGACGCCTATAGCTCAGTGGCTAGGGCGCCAGCCACATACACTGAGGCTGGCAGGTTTGAACCCAGCCTGGGCCTGCCAAACAACAATGACAACTACAACCAAAAAATGGCTGGGCATTGTGGCAGGCACCTGTAGTCCCAGCTAGTTGGGAGGCTGAGGCAAGAGAATCGCTTAAACCCAGGAGTTTGAGGTTGCTGTGAGCTGTGACGCTATGGCAGTCTACCAAAGGCAAAATAGTGAGACTTAAAAAAAAAATCTTTTCATGTCCTTTTCCTATTTGTATATTGGGTTGTTTTTACTCTTGTTGTTCAATTGTAAGAGTTTTTGTATATTCTCAATACTAGACTTTTATCAGATATATAATGCACAAATATTTTCTCCATTCTATGAGTTATCTTTTCATTTCCCCAATAGTATCCTTTGATTCACAAAAGTTTTCAATTTTGATGAGTCTGATTTACACATTTGTTCTTTTATTGCCTGTGCTTTTGGTGTTATTTCTAAGAACATATAGACTTTTGATCCATAAATGGTTTGCAGTGAAGTCTAGCCTCACTAATTTGCATATGGTTATCCAGTTGTCCCTGCCTTCTCTGTTGAAAAGACCATTCTTTTCCCACTGCGTGTCCTTGGTACACGTGTCAAAAATTAATAAACACATAAGCTTACTTCTGGACACTCAATTCCATTCAATTGATCTTTATGTCAATACTACAGTGTCTTGATTTGTAATAAGCTTCAAAATTAGGAGTGTGAGTCCTCCTCTTTGTTCATCTTTTCTAAGATTGTCTTGGCTATCTGAAAAGGTTATATAATGTATGATTCCATTGACATGACTTTCTGGAAAATGCAAAACTATACAGAAAATAAACAAATCATTTATTGTGAGAGGTTCAGAGTGAGAGAGCAATGAATAAGTAGAATATAGGACATTTTCTTAGGGTGGTTAAAGTATTCTATATGATACTGTAATGGCAATATATGACACTATGCTTTTATCGAAACCCATAGAACATTAGTGGAATGAACCTTAATGTATGCAAATTTTAAAAATCATTTCAGAGGTCAGGGATCCCAGGATAGAATGCAGACTATGGCAGAAGAATCTAATTGTATTACACTTATGTTGTATGAAATAACCTCATTGAAGGAAGTGGTGAAGTAGCAGAAAAAGATGCTGACATAAATAATTTAGAAAATGAATGAAGTCTGTAATCAGGAATATAAACACTGTCCTCTAGTTGATAATTTGTTTCCCACAAGGATATGGGTAAATAATTCTGAAACCACTATATGTGTAAACTGGAATTAAATAATTAAGTAATGGGATGGCAGATAGTGGCAGCCAGGTTTCCCACTGTTGGAATGGGAGGTTTCACACAAGCAGCAGGGAAAAGCATAGAATTATCCATGTAGTAATGGGTCAGAGTTGGAGAACCAGTGTGAATACATGTTTATCTTAATATAGATAGAGACATACAGAAGTATTAATAGATAAGTGTATATACATAGGTTAGCATGGACACGTATATTTCCTTACTCTGTCATCAGAAAGGGCTTAGAAGCAGTAATATCGGTAGCAAAAAGCAGAGCTAGCATCCAGGTCTTAATTTCTAATCCCACTCTCCAATAGAAGGAACAATGGCTCCTTAGAAAAATGGATGTTCCTGGGACTAGGGTGGAAATATACAATATAAACCTAGAGCAACGTTTAATGACAGAAAGGAGGTATACACACACACACACACACACACACAGACATATATGTACACACAAACATCAAAGACACAAAGAAGCCAAATGAGCAACAAAATAACTAAAGTAGTATTGGATAAGCCAACTACTTAAAATAATTATCTATCATGAGTCTATACTAGTATAAATATAAATAAGTAATTGAAATATAAACAAATAGTAGAGGAGAAACAAATTTCTCATGCAGAAGAATTCCAAATAATTTAAAGTAGATACTCTGCCCATAAGAAAGTAGAGCATAATGCCCCATTCCAATACTATGAGTTCCACACATCAAATTCCCTCAGAAGAGCACAGTATGGAAAGGGGGAAATAAAATAACCTTATGATTGGAGAAACCTGACAAACACTATTTCAGCCAAGCAATCAACATTAATAGTGATACATCATGCTGATAGTGTGTATCTTTGGAATAATGAGATAAGAATGTCACTTTTCCTTGTTGGTCTTCTTCCCAGGAACCCTTACCCCAGGTCTAGTCATGAGAAAAACATCAGGCAAGTCTCAACAGAGGGACATTCTACAAAATACATCAGTGTTCTTCAAAACATTCAAGATTGTCAAAAACAAGGAAAAACTGAGCAGCTCTCATAGGAAAACCTGGACATCTGACAAATGAGTTTAGTGTGATATTCCAGATGTGCTTCTAGAACAGAACAGGAACATAGGTAAAAACTAGGGAAATCTGAATAAATGATAAACTTTAGTTAATAATAGTATATTAATATTTTTCATTAATTGTGATAAATGTACCACACTAATATAAGATGTTAATTATAGTAGAAACTAGATGTGGAGGAAATTGGAAAATCTGTACTATCTTCACAACTGTTTTATAACTCTACTTTAAAATAAACATTTTATTTAGAAAGAAACACATACACACACACACACAAGGACATGGGCCAAATTTGAGGAACTTTTATTAGCCCTAAATGGAATAATTTGAGTTTCAAAAAGAATTATAATAGCTTGAAACATACTAATAAACAGGAATTCATGAGCTCATACTGATGTTCAAAGAGACAAAATAAAAAACTAGGCATCAAGTCCTAATACTGAAAATTGCTAATGAAAGAGAAAAAACTAAACATGTATCTTGCCTTTGTGTACAAACTCTATTTCAAGGTAATGAAACAGTACTCACTAATAAGGGAAACTTGCTGAAGAATTATAGATAATATGTTAGGAAACAATGATAGAAAAATAACAATTTTTCTAATGAAATAATTGATGGATGAAACCATTTAAATAAAAGATGAATAGGTAATTTCAGCACAATACAATATAGGGGTCAGACTATCACCACCTCAAACCACAGATCTTAGACAAGCAAACATTTTGAGATTCCTCTTGTGAACTATTTGTAAAGAATTCTTACTCTCACCCCCCAAATTAAACCTGCATCTAATCAAACCAAATTCCAGTTTCCAGGAAGCAGGAGGACAGAGGAACAGGTTAAATGACACCAAGATGAAGCACAGGAACTTTTTCAGAATGTGCTCATTCAATAGGATAAGTTACATGGTTTCCTCAACAAATCAACTAGATATTTTTTAAAAGAGGAAATATTCTTTAAGATTAAAAGTATTCAGGAGAAATTAAATCTCCTGAATCTTGATTTGAAAAAAAAATCAACTGAAAAAAATAGCTTTGAGACAATTGAGGGAATTTGAATTTGGATTGGGTATTAGATTATATCAAAGAATTACTAAAATTTTGCTCAACTTTAATAATGGCATCATCTTGTGTAGAAAAACATACCTTAAAAATAAGATACTTCCCCATATACCAAAGGTAGTGGGTTCCAACCCGGCCTCGGCTGAACCGCAAAACAGAAAAATAGCTGGGTGTTGTGGAGGGTGCCTGTAGTCCCAGCTACTCGGGAGGCTGAGGCAAGAGAATCGCCTAAGCCCAGGAGTTGGAGGTTGCTGTGTGACGCCATGGCACCCTACCGAGGGCAATAAAGTGAGACTCTGTCTCTACAAAAAAAAAAAAAAAAAAAAAGATACCTATTAAATCATGCAGGAGTGAAACTATGAGATTTGTTTTCAAATGTGTTTCCAACCATCTAAAAAGAGAGATTTGAAGCAAGTGTAGAAAATTTTGACAATCGTTGAATGTGGATGATAGATATATGGAAGTGCGTTATACTATTTACCTATTTTGTGAAAATTTTCATTATCCTTTGTAAAGAGCAATGAAATTTTAACTATAGACATGTACATGAAAACATATACACGTACAAAATATACAGCGTGTGTGTATTTACAATGTGCATTCACATACATATGTATACACACATACCTGTGCTGTTCAGGTTGCATTTACTGGAATTTACCAAACAGGATATATATTGGGGCATGTCCTTGGAATCAACTCCCATGGAAGAAAGGCAAAAGAATGAAGCAGGAATGTGTGGATGGAAAAGTCAAGCTGCAGTGCAGGCCCAGTGTCAATGGGATGCAGGAGCTAGAATGACTGTTTACAGTTGTCCCATGGTAGGACTGGATGGCCAAGGCTTTATACTCCTGCATCAGCGAGTCACTGAATGTGGGCCAGCTCAGAGAGGGGTGAAACACTGGGCAAGGCAGTCCCCTGAAATCTCTGAAGGGGCTAGTGGCTGAAGGCTGCCAATGACCACACTCCAAGCAGCAGGTATAGCAAGTTCACCATTGGGTCCACCACAGATGGCACCTGTATCACACAGATATAAAGGATAAAATGAGCCAAGATCTATATCCAGAGGATTCTGGATGTGAAGAGAAGAGTAACAGGATGAATCTAACATCAGGCAGGCCTCCAGAGTCCAGGGAAACATGCAAGAGGAGGAGCAGTCAGAAAGCCAAAAAGGCAACCAAGATAGCCTTCCTCACCTTCGTAGCAAATTTATGACCTAACTAGAAGTTTTTCACCCAAAAACCCAAGAGCAAGTAACCACTAAGGCAATGTAAGGAGGAAAGAAGTAACAATAATTTGAATGACATGAGCT